>OY986965.1:133365-215865 GCA_963920575.1 Narthecium ossifragum
CGGCGTCGCCGCCCCAGATCCGGCGTTTCCCTCGTCCCCAGCCCCTATCCGCCCGCCGACCGCCCCGATCCGGCGTCCACCGCCGAGATCTGGCCGCCTCCGCCCAGATCGGGCGTCCCCCACCACCCTTCCGGCGTCCCCAGCCCCCCTTCCGGCATCGCCGCCACAGATCCGGCGATCTCTGTGTAATATCTATCAATATTCTTGATGAGTCACTAAGTGTTCATGATTAAACCCCTTAATTTACCTTTGTTAGGCCTAGAGTGTTTGTATTTGATGGTTTGTTAGTTGATTTCAGGTTTAATCATGCTTTGAGAAGAAATGCAAGAAATTCGGTTAATATGCTGAAATACACTGCTCTGTCGACTGTTAGCACAATATTCACTAGAATTATCCTTATGTCCAAATATTCTGAAATTTGAATGACATCTGGAACACATCAAGACGTAAAACTTTCATGTTGGACACTTTTGGAGATTCCTGATGGATTGATAGCAGTTTCGAAGAAGATGAAGATATTTAGCTCCTGGAAGACTGGTCCATCGACGCCCGGGAGAATATTCGCCAAATATTCTAGATAAGTCCAAATATTGTAAACTCTTCGGGAGAGGACAGAAGACTTCCAAATCTACATCTTTTGGGTTGGACTCATTCTCAAATTCCGAATCGGTTGAGCCCAGTCGCGATTGGAAGAAGCTGTCAGGGTTGAACCAGGAATTCCGAGTTGTACTAGAGGTCCAACTCAACTTAGCCATAACCCTAATTCCGGGATTAAGGGTTATTATTATAAAAAGGGGTTATTCCAGCAAAACTTCTGATCTTTTTGTCAATCTTTGGAGGAGGAAGAAGAAGAAGGAGAGGATGTGGATGGTGACAGCTTCCTATTCCAATCCGATGGCTTTCATCCAAAAGATGAGTTGCTAGTTATTGTACTTAGGATTATTCATGAAACCCTAGCATAGTTTTCTATCTTCTTTGGTTTAAATCTTGTATTCTTCTCAAGACATGATCCTATGAATTTGCTTTTTATTGTTAATAGAGTTGAGGGAACAGAGTTCCTTAACGTATTTTCAGTCCTACATGATTTCTGTGATTGATTGTAGAGATTCATATGATGGTTTTCATGTGGTTTTTGGTTTACCTTTGAGATAGTCTATGCTACGTGAAGATAAGTCATGCTAAGGTCATTAGGAGTAGAATAATTTAATGTAATCGTAGGACCAAAGATGATTTATGCGATAGATTATGCCGTTGGAAACATAAACCTTATTTTAGGAATTCATGTAAGCTTAAGAAGCTGTGGATTCATAATGTTTAGAGAAGGAAACAAGAGGATAATTAGAGAAGATTGAAGGTGAAACTAGGACGGATTGAGTAATTCCTAAGTCAATTATCCATTGATTCAAATCGATCAACCTTTTATCTCTTTTATTCATTAGTTTAATCTATTCTATCTTTGATTCTTTTCTTTAGTTTTAGGGTTTTGAGAATTGATTTTGATTTCCAACGTTTTCCCTGTGGATCGACTCCCGACTTCACCGCTATTTCTACCTAGTAGTGTAGTGATTGAATAAGGATTATAAATTTAATATTTGATTGAGTTTGCAACGTTTTAACGACAACGTTTGTGAGCGATCAATTCTCTTTTGAGAATCAAAAGAGAATACCGGTAGTATTCTCTTTATAAAAAGAGAATACTACCAGTATTCTCTTTATAAAAAGAGAATACCTATCAGTATTCTCTTTGTAAAAAGAGATAAAAAGAGAATCCTTGTAGATTATACATGAATGTATTTTAGTACTCTTTTATCTCATCTTTGTAGCATTCACTTTCTCTTATTTTCATTAATATAATCATGAAAATAAATGAAATAATCATGATGTCATCAAATCCGCTGTCAGTTATGGGAGGATGGACGGAAGGAGGGGGTGGAATCATGATGTCATCAAATCAAAACCAATCGAAACCGATTCG
Organism: Narthecium ossifragum; assembly: GCA_963920575.1. Lineage (NCBI taxonomy): Eukaryota > Viridiplantae > Streptophyta > Magnoliopsida > Dioscoreales > Nartheciaceae > Narthecium > Narthecium ossifragum. The sequence continues at coordinate 135,341 of OY986965.1, forward strand.
TCATCAAATCGAAACCGATTTGCATGGATTACACCAAAAATAGAAATAAAACAACTCATAACTGTCATAAATTAAATACAGCTATATATAATACATCAAATATTTAATATATATGAAGTAGGGGTAAAAGTGTCATGCAAAATACCTAACCTCCCATAACTGTCTTAAAATGGTATAAACCCATTAAAACATCTTAGGTGGTGTATCAATGAATAAGTTTACTAAATTTAGTGTAAAGACTAATAATCTAAAAATAAAATATGTGGTGCGGTGAGTTTTTGTTTGGTGTGGATAGAACTCCCCGTCACGGGGGCGTAAGAAGCAATTTGCGTATAGAGGCCTTTTACCCTCCACTCTAATCTGAATCATTAATTACTAAGCATGGTCCTCATAAAATATAAAAAAATCTACTCAAAGTTCAAACGGAATCAACTCGTATCCTACCGGTTTACGTTCAAAGATTTAGGTAATGATCAAAACTACCGCCACAATGATGCCTTTTTATCTATGCTATCAAGCATACTTGTTAGAAAAAAAGATTGTTACCATACAAGATATCAAATGTGATGGTGATGGGAGTGGAAAATTCAATTCCAGATCTGTGTCATTCATTCAGAGTACACATTAAGGTACTGAGTTTTACCCTTGAAGACCATTCATAATTCTTGATACTATACATGGAAAAGAATAACAGCAACGGATTGGCTTTACTTTGGCTTAACCTGGGCAAGGCATTTGCAGCTGGACTGAGATGTGTAACACTGCAAGCTATCGTTTTTTCCTTTGCTGGGATCTTCCCTTGTGTGCTTATGTCGTCATGACCTACAGTTGGGCATATTTTGGTAACACTTTCATTCGCTGGAATAGCCCATGAGCTTGTCACGAAAAAGACAGGACCAATCTAAAGACAATCCTCTGGTAAAAATGTTAGCAATTCGGTCAACAGTAGTAGAGATGTAGCCCACAAGTTCTTTGTTAACTACTTTGTCACGGACAAAGTGGTAGTCGACTCCAATGTGCTTTATATGAGCATAAGAAAATGGGGTGAGAAAGCTGATATGAGTGCCAATAGCCATCGCAGCACAAAACTGGTGGGAGGCAAGAAAACAGAATTGCTGAATGAATGACAGATCAAATTTGATATCGCCATTATTGCACCTCAATATTATCGCATACTTCATTAGCTGTTAGAACAAATTTGAGAGAGACACGAAGAATCAGCGGATAAACAAATACACCATTTATTATGGAGAATCAAGAAGTGTATACTTTTGTTTCCGTTGCATATATCTCCATTTGTCTGCCCATAACTCAATCATAAGATAAAGATAATAACGGAAACATGCTCATCCATAAATTTTATGTAGTCGGATAATTGCTCTCAGTGCTTTTCTCAACATTTGAACAAAGTGTAAGAGAGTTCAAAACATGATTAAAAGTAATGGCGTGAATAGAAACAAGAAAAAGAAAATGAAAGAAAGGAAGGAAAAATAAACTTAAAAATGGCTAACTTTGAGCAGAGACTAACTTGAGATGAGCATTATGATTGCAGTTATCGTCAATGTTCGAAGTGCTGTTATACTTAACCATAGCTAAAAACAGTGAAGAACTTTTTGAACCTTGTGAGTGATCACTAATCAAGAACTCAATAGTGTACTACATCAAAAGGACTAAAATAGTTTTGTGCACCATAAATATAAAAACTCCAAACAGAATTGTATACGAAGGTGAACAATTGCAACTTAACTCGGACAGAATTGTATACAAAGAGGAACAGTTGCCTCCTAACTCAAAGCAGAATTATACATACAAATAACTGCCTCTTACAATATGCCTGTGAAGTGAGTTGCATTCCATGATCACCATATCACACAGAGACCTCAAAATCATGCTCTATAGACTAAAAAAGAAGCATTAATTTTTTGCTCTCTTTTCATTGTTTACTCTAGCACGTTGATTCGCATCTCTTTAGAACAAAGGAGACTGCTAGTTCATTGCAAAAGAAAAACTGCTAAGTCATCCACAATCCTTGGCAAACACCAAGAGTAAGAAATGTATGTGATCAATTGTCTTATAGTAACTGCTGAATATTGGCCATGAAATTTTAATCAAAGGGCAGGTTCAGTGGCAACTTGGCAAGGTTTGTTAGTCGCCTACAAGAGAGTTATTTCTAGGATACAAACGACGCGGCGATACCCTGATGCCCATATGACAGCTGCAGGTTGATTATGCCATCCTAGCATCATCTAATCAACCAAAAAACTGATGAATGTTTAACACGCGGTCATAAGAAATGCACATTATGGTATTTTTCCATAGCAACTTACTCACATCATGCTCTAGGAGGACTCATGTTACCCGAGTTTCTGGAAAAGATAGATTAGCAGAGCGTCAAGTATGAGAAGCACGAGGAAACTACACAACGAAATCAACAAGAAATAAGAACACCAACTCTATTAGAGCAATATGAACCTCCTCTTGTGCTAAAAGTCCTGCAATACAACTGATATTATGCCATACAAAAGCCGCAGGTACTCAACTCACCCACAAGACTAAACATTTATAAATTTTAAACCAGAGCTTAGCAAGTTGATAAATTCAGATGCAACAGAAAAGGGCTCATTTTTCATCCCAGCATGACTCGAGAAAAAGGAGAAGGCGATATCCTTACTTGCCAAAGAGCAAGCTCATGATGCTTCTAAATAGCTGTCCCCGCTTGGCGAACTGCTCCCTTACGGCCTTCTCGTTTGGCGCGAACCCTACGCCCCTCATCTCCTCCAAAAGTGACCTGGCGTCGTCGGTCCTCTGCTCCCTGATAAAAGCCTCGAAGACGGTCAGATAAGTGCCGGCATTGGGCCGCATCCCCTTGCCCATCATCTCAAGCATGTACTTGCGAGCCTCGGGGAGCTTGCCGTCCCTGGCGAGGCCTTTGATGAGTACGGCGTACGTGTAGGCGTTGGGGGAGACGCCGGACGCGAGCATGCGGTCGTAGGTGCGGACGGCCTCCTTGGAGTGGCCGGCGGCGTTGGCGTAGGCCTCGATGACGGCGGTGTGAGCGACGACGTCGGGCATGTTACCTTTGTCCTTGATGACGGCGAAGAGCTCCATGGCCTCGTGGGTCAGACCGTCCTTGGAGAGAGCGTCGAACATCTTGATGGCAGCGTTGGTGAGTCCCTCCGTGCGCATGCGATGGAACACCTCCTGGAGGTCCGAGGGGTCGCGTGGCTCCTCCACTACCGGCTTCTTGCTGAAGGGGTCATAGGGAGGAGGCAGCTTGCTCTTGTCGATCTCCTTGGTGGTCCGACTATTCTTCTTGGTCTGGCCACTGCCATAGTCGTCGCCGTCATCGTCGTCGGACCAGTCGAAGGAGGCGGTGTTGTTGGTGTTGGACCCGGTGGAGAAGCTGCGCGTAAGGGGGATGAGGATCTCGAGGCGGGGAGACCTGAAGGAAAAGGGTGGTAATGGGATGGTGACGTCGCGATGGTTGTCGAAGGTTGTCTTCAGAGAGGATCGGGAGATGTGGACGGTGTGGAAGCGACGGTAGAAGCAGCCGAGGAGGAGGCGATTGGAGTAGGAGAAAGAGAAGAAGGACAAAGGAAGCTTGGTTGCAGCTGCCGCCATGGAGAATAATTAATCGAGATGATTGATTGATGGCTTCTTCGATGGTCGATCAGAGATGGATGAAGGGTTCTCCCTGGGTTTTTTAAAGCGAGGAGATCATGAATGAAGAAACGCTTATTGGGATCGGTACACTTCTTATGAGATGAGCGGCGGGCACTGCATGAGACGATGTTGCACCATGACCGTGCGCGACACGGGGATGCGTGAATCGCATCGGACCCACATCACAATGGAGCACACCACAACGGAACCTCAACGCAAAGAAACCAAACCACCGGGAAAGAGGCAGAGAGGGATATGGTGGCGGATCATGGACCATCCGAGCCATCCTCGGAGGCACAAGACGACGAGGAATGGAACTACGGTTCCTCATCTCCTAGATAGGATGCCGCGCCTTGCTTCATTGTTCCTGCGACCCTTTATGATGCTTGTAGATATGCCGCTTCTATCTGAGGTCGCAACCCGAGCAGCTGATGCGGAAGCAACGGGTAAGGCCACGAACCTATTTGATTTTACTTCAATCTTCACCTCGCATACCTTTAAGAGAACCCGCTTCCAGAGGCTTGTTTGATCAGAATGGGTACATCATGGAAGGATCAAGAAATGAATACCCAATTTGTTTTCTGAAGTTCTAAGTGCTCAATTTTAGTTAGTAGTCCTCTAGTGTTGCCTCGTACATATAGACAAACCTAGATGCACCAAATAGATACTCGATGTCTGGTTTGCTAAAATATGTGCGAGTTGTTAATGCTTAAAGCCTTCAGCTACAGGCCCAACGGTCAAAGCTATCAGGGAAAACCTGCTACTGGATGCACCTCTAGTAAAGCGATTTTGAGGGCGTCAAAGCCATTAATGGAGGTTTTGATTGACATGAGTAATCTCATTGCGTGTAAGATTATGGCTCTTTTCACGTGAGGCAACTAAATTTTGCAAAATAATCCTGCAAAGTTCCATACAACTCATTTAGAGTTGCATCAGAAAGGCTTAAATGCTCATATTTCCTGCTAAATACACTGCCACTTTGATTTGGTTGCTTCCACCTATATGTGAGTCTCGAGTCTTCTTAAACCAAGTAGCTCGAAGAATATTCATAGAAGCATCTGCGCTAAAAGAGTTGGTAGTGCATTTATGCATTGCTATATCAATGGGAATCTATTATCTAATTATTGTGATTGGTTTGGAAACTGCAAAGAATTCGAACATGCTCCTATTTTTAACTGCCATAGCTGAAAATACTGCCCATGTCATCCCTGTGCCAAATGGAATTCACATAAAGTTTTCTACCCTATAGCAAAAGGAACCATCGATACTGCATTTTTCTTCCTTCTTCTGGAATCCTACTTTCATGCCATTATTGGCTTTAAAATGCACATATCTTTCCAAGTATTCAGCCATCTTTGCAGTACTAAAGAAACAATGGAAGCCACCTGTCATAGTTTATTCTAAGTTAGTATCTAGTTTTACCTATCGATTGTATTCTCCTTTTTGGCTTTATTGTTGCCTTCATCCCAGAAACAAGTATGCAGGAAACTATTGATTGCCACCATATTTAAGCCAGTTCCTTAGTATAAAGTCTTTTATTAGTAAAGTTTCTCCATATCATGGAAGATCTTAAGCTTCCAAAGCAATACTTACTATGTCCAGTTGAGTGAGGGAACTCAAAGCACAATTAGTATTGACCCACTATAAATAGTTGTATATTTTGACCATTGCAAGAAAACAAGCATGTGCACACACGTGCATTATCTTCAACATTAATTTGAAGTTTTCACAACCCATTAGAGGCTTAAATCATGCTCATATTGGCTAGTTGCCGGAGAAAACACTCTGAAGTTTTATGTTCTCTTTAACCATCACAACCTGTGCTTTCATTGAAAACAGATACCTCTGTGCTAGAGAGAGTATTATCTGTGACCCATGGATTGCCGTCCCGGTGACACGCGCCGTGCCGGCAGCCTGCTGGCACGGTACGTGCCGCCGGCACGGATGCGTGCCGGTATGGCACGCCCATGTGCCATTCTCGTTTTTCTTCTTCCTCCTCCTTCTCCGCCTACTTCTTCTTCTTCTTCTTGGTACGTACCGGGCGGCACGCACAGTGCTGGACCGGCACGGAAATCCATGTTGTGACCTATAGAAACTTTGGTGGGGGAAAGGTAAATAATAGAAATCATACACATGTAAAGCCCAGTGGAAGTCTGAAATACTTATGCCGTAAGAAGTGTCTTTGATAATCTCTAAAGCATTGTGACCACGCTTTCAGATGCCTCTTTATAATAATAATAATTTGTTTACATCACATTTAGTGGATTCAGTAGTTTTTACTCTAATCCTCACATTAGATCTGATTGCCACATGGCCTGCTTTCCTACCTAATTGGTGGAGGTGTCAACGTTAGAGAATTTGAAGAAAGGATTATGCAACAACCAATCACCACACGAGGCAATCAATGTTGGTGATATTTGGCCACAATCTGCTGGAGTCATTATTGGCTGGCAGGTGAGTCCGTAAGTGTGGCATTACTAACTCTCTTTTTCTTTATGCTGTGACAACATGATGGCAATTGTTAACTTAGAATATTCTTTTTTCCTGCGGAATATAGTTAATTTTCACATAATAGGTTTAGCTATGGGGTAAGCATGTCAAAAGCATGCCAACCTTTAGCACAATTCTGTTTATACTTTGTTTATGCTATACTATTTCCTCTTTTTAAGAAAGCCAGCCTCAAATATATCTACTTGCTGGATCTGCTCGCTCTTCAATATTTTCATTGTTTATTGGTTTGATTCTTGGAACCCTCTATAGCTTTTGAACCAGACATTAATTTGTATCGTGTTGCTTATAATCACTAGGAATTGTAGGTTTAGCATATGAACATTTTGAAAACAAGGTTGATTAGCTTTCAGCGGCATAATTTAAAGTTTCTATATATTCCTGCTAATTTTCACCACAAAGTTTGTTGATTTCGTCTTGATCTAATGCCAAGCCTATGATGGGAGAAATACAAGGCTTCTGAGACTTGCTAAGAGCTTCAGTGATATCATAACAAGTAGAGTTTTTTGGGTTGCAAATTATAGTTAGATGCTTATACTATGTTCTGGTCATCATGTTTTGCCTTCTTATCGAACCACATGTTAAATTATGAAAATCATCATTGCATTCTTGGTATGTGGTATGTTTTCAAGGAATCTTAATTTCATGTACATTCAAAAAGGAAGCTTTCAAACATCAATGCGTATAATGTTTAGAAATAAGAAGAATCTAGGAGAATAGTACTTGTTTGGTAACGATAAAGATCTAGCATGTTCATGATGTTTAGTGAAAAATTTTGGTTTGTGAGGTAAGTTATCCCATAGTGTCCAATTGATGAAATGGCCAAGTGAAATGAGTCTAAAATAGTGCACTTATTAGTGATTTGGAAATACAGAAATAGTTAGTATACTTGACCATTTGGATATGAGAGGTGTAAAAGATAATGGGTGGGATTTCATCTGCTTGGTTTTGAGCAAGTCTGTCATTTAATTGTTAGTCTTTAGCATCTAGATAATGAGCTTCATACCAAATGATGAGCCTGATTTTGGTTGTCAGACATGACGTCAGAGGTTGCAGACTACCAAAGCCTATAGAATAGGAGTTCGACTAAGGTTTTGCTTATTAATTAAGTTTCTATGAGTTAGGTGCTCGACAGTGACTGATTCATTAGCAAGGGCAAGATGGAGTGTTCATAGCCACAACTAATATCCTGATGCGACAGAGTAGGACCACACAAGTTCCTTGTGATTGATCAACAGTTATTCATATAGGCTATTGGAAATAGGGACTCTTGCACAAGCGTGCAAAATGACAATAAAGGATTTTTACTTTTGGACCCTCATAACTTTCCATGCAGTAGCAGGATCCAAATGTTTTAAGCTAGATATGCAAGATGAAGGCACTTGAAGAAACAGGAGTGATGGCATTAGCATATATAGACCGACTTTGAAAGCCAGGTGCAATGATGATATGATTCTATAACTCCTTGAAATTATGTTATCATGAGCATAAAAACCTAGAAATAAGATTCTGGCCTTCTTTTATCATGCCTGCATCGTATACTTCTGAGCGAAAGAAGAGAGAGCAATCTGAAGGTGATATTTATACAAATTAATGGGCTATGCCCAAAGAAGGGAGAAATAAGTGCGGTAGTTCAACTGGGGATTTGGTGGGCAATGTCTTTTATTTTTGTTGTTGTTGTTGTTGCTTTGGCCAGTTTACAAGTTCACGCCCAAGCAAGGATGGCCGTAAATAGATAGATAGCAAGGTACAACAACTTTGTGGAAAGATTATTTGAGAATATGCACCATGACGCCATCACTGGTGTCATGTTGTTGTCACTCCCTCCTCTTCGGTATATTTATTTCTTATAACTCCTGTTCCTGTTTTTTTTTTTCTTTTTGTTTTCCCTCAACTCTAGTGAGGACTATTCAATCTGGAAATTTGTATCATATAAGCCAAGTCTTCAATACAGGTGCAGAGAAGTAAGGAAATTTGAGCATGAGGTTTGATTCTTGTCAGTTATTTAATACTGCTAATATTCTTATCTTCCTAATTGCGACAAAACTCTTTGGAATTCTCCTTCTGATTGATCCTTCTATCATGTCTTAGCTTGGAAGTCTGCCGCATTTCCATGCTATTCAGAACCTGTATGCCGTTGTTGATTTGCTTCTTTGCATCAAACAAGGAATATTCTTTATGCTGAATTCTCGCAGAATGGCTGAATGATCTCCACGAAGGGGCTTATGTTTTACCTATTGAATGCTATAGCTACCAGTCTGTTGGCACATTAAAAAGCATCCATGGCTGTTCCGTAGAAAACTCTCTTCCTCCTGTTCTCTGTTTTTTTTTTTTTCCTTTCTGCCGGTTGAGCCCAGAATCTGAAAGAAACTTCGTGCTATCCTGCCTCCTTGTTTTTCTCGGACGGTCAACGGGGGATACATTCAAATTTCAAAGCTAGCAGAGCATCTACAATTGTTCTTTCCTTCTGCTCTTCTTTCATGTGCTCCAACTTTGGAAGTATTTGTCCTGTGATTTCATATTTCCATGGTTTTCAATGGTCATGTGGTATACAGCCCTTGAGTGCCTAGCCAAGTGGCTGATTCCTGTGGTGAAAATGTAGGGTTTGAGATCGGGTGGTGGGGATAGAATTCCTTGACTGGTTTCCTCGTGTGCCCAAAAAGGGGAATTCTAGAATGCCCGCCTCCTTTGACTACTACTCATTTTGTCCCCCTTTAAGTTAGAGGTTAGAAAGCTTAAATAATCCAAAAATAAAAAAATAAAAACAAACATTAATTGCATGCAACATCAGTTTATTCCTTGCAAGCCAAGGAAGAAGGAAGAATGAATGATACTCATTTTCTTTCATCTGTAAATCAATGATCGGGTTAGCCAATCACGAATAAGAAACTGTAAAGACGTGTTGTGTCATTTATATACAATTAATCCAATATCATTCCTATCATTTGCACAACACCGTCTGGAATACTTGATTATTCATTCCCTGGTAATGGACGTGGACACGTAGCTCCCGAGCACGCGCACGAACCCAGCGATTTCTTTCAAGCGCGCGAGCGCTTTCTCCACGCACGGATCGGACTCGCTCCCCTCCAAGTCCAACACGAAAACGTAGTCCATGTAGGCTACCTCCCCCCCGCGGCTGCTGGGCTGCGTCTCCACCAGCCGGACCGGCCTCGACCGGTTCGGTCTGTGGTCGACCCGAGTCACCCGGACGCCACGTGTCTCGAATATCCACATGGCTTGGCATAGATCCGAGACCCCATTGGGGAGGGAGAATGCCACCATGGTCTTACACGCCCCACCCGCACCGGCCACGGCCACATGAGGGGACGACGATGGGTCCAGGGCTAGCTGGAGGAAGCGGTTGTAGTTACCGGGCAGATCCTGGAGATTGCGATCCAGGACGTGGAGCCCGAACTCCCGTGCCGCGATCTCGCTTCCGATGACGGCCGTGTCGGCGATGTGATTCTCCGCCAGGAACCGTGCTGCGTCGGCTGCGTTGTCGACCTCCTCGACGTCGAGATCGAGGGCTCGAAGGTGCTCGGCGCAGTGGCAAAGGGCCTGCGGATGGGAGACAACCCTGCGAAGGCCCGAGCGTGGGGCCCCCGGGAGGGAGAGGAGGCAGTGGTTGACGGGGAGGACGAGCTCGCCTACTATCCCGACGGAGGGGTGCCGGAGGAGGAGGTCGAGGTTGCGGTCGATGGGGCCGTCGATGGAGTTCTCGGCGGGGACGACAGCGCGATCGGCAGATCGTTCTTCCAGGGCGGCGAAGGCATCCTCCATGTGGTCGCATGGGAAGGCCTCCCGAGCGGCCGCGGAGGCCGGGAACGCCCGGGCGGCGGCATCCTGGCAATAGGAGCCGCGCACACCCTGATAAGCCACGCGGACCGGGCGACCACGGTCTTCCGGCGAACCCGGGGGGTCCGAGTGCCGGAACAGGCGCTCGAGTTCGGCCACGGTCATCTCGAAACCGAGCCGGGTAGCCAGTTCCTCGACCGTCAGGAGCGGCGATGAGGTACGGAAAGAAGTGGTAGAAGGAGCGGCACGAGGAGGAGAGGCACGCATGCCCTTGCTTCCTTCCCAGTTACCCTGCTCTCTTCTTAAGCTACTCCTGATTCTAGTGGTAGTAGGAGGTTTAGATGATGATGATGATTCCCCGATGGAGAAGAAAGATCCGCAGCTGTTGCTCTTCCTCAGGGAAGACGAAGACGAAGATGAGGACGAAGACGAGGCAGCGTGGCGGATAGGAGCGGATGAAAACCCTTTAAGGGCCATCCTGATTCCTGATCAGAAGAAGTGCTAGTGCTAGTATTGCTAGCTAAACTATATATATATATATATATGCATATACTATCAAAGACAAGACGATCTCTTCTCTGATCTGATCTGATCTGAGGAGAATGAAGGCATCTGGTGTAGTAGATGTAGGTGTAGATGCAGGTGGGGGTGCGCAGAGATCGTGTTATGGATCCCTGGCTAAAGAACCGGGAGGGGATGGCAGGGGCTATTTTATAGAGAGGCCTGGTGGTAGTTGGGACTTGAAAGAGGGAAGGGGGTAGGCGAAGGATTGAGGATACCAAAGCAGTAGTAGTAGTAGTAGGTGGGGAGGCCGCCTGTCTGCGTGTAGTTGTTGTTGTTCCCGTGTGACACAAAAACGTGGCAACTTATTCTCCCTCTTTTTTTTTTTAATTTTTATTTTATTTTAATTTTTTTTATTAATTTTTTAATCTTTTAATTTTTTTTAATCTTCATATCTTCATCGCTAGGGGCCGGCCTCTTGGCAACACATGTCCTTCCCTTCCTTTAATTTTTTTTCCTTATATATCAAAATCTTATAAGGAGCAGTTTCAGTTAACCTGTATTAATTCATATTCCCTAAGTTTTTATATATTATTTATTATTATTTTATATACCCTAAGTTTTATTGGCTATGTTTTATGGTGGCAGTGAATAAAAAGCTATGACCAACCTTCGAACCCTGGACCACCTACGGGTCAACCCAGCCATCTAACCAGACAAACTACAGAGAGTTTGTTAAAATTTTATATTAGCAATAACTAAAAACTGTGACAGGGACACAGGTGAATACTAGTATATATATACACAGTAGTGGATTCCATTGCCATCTGGATCCGGTAATCCCTAAATTGCCTGGCAGCCCTCCCGGATCCAACTCTCCAGCCCCGCCGGGACACGGCCTTACTGGACAACAGAGAATTTGAAACCAACGCTTGTAAGTTAACAATCTGGTGCACCCCATCCTATGGTATAACAATCAACGGTTGATATGGCGTTGGGCCGTTCGATCATGATCCATGTGACCCACCCACCCCCAAAGCAAAAACGGTGCGACTGGACTGGGGGTTTGTTTTCGCATTCAATTACTTACTACGTGAGTAACTTGACTAGATAGAGATTTACTTAATCAAAATATCGTCCGGGTATTATTTATTTATAGGTGAAAGTTCATGTTAAAGGGTATATAGAAAATTACTCCGGTCCTCGGATGCCGAAGGTCATGCGAACTTTCCTTGGTCTTTAACTATTTGTTTTATCCCCCGCCCCGCCCGGCTCATAGACCAATGGAAGTTTCTGAGATGTGATTTTGAATGAGCTGGGGCCTGGGCGAGGCCAACGACCATATGATGGAGACCTTGCTTGCGTCGCCCCTGACGATCTGACGGAGTTGATGGATCAATTCCTACTTCTAATGATCATCGACCTAATTCCTGCTGCAAGCTGATGATGATCTAATTGGTTGATTTTTTTTTTTTTTTGAAGAGTTAAGCCATTAGGCTGTGATCCCTCCCCGCATGGATGAGATAAAAAACCAGAGACCCTACCGAGGATAGACCCCTTAATAGTCTCATCAGAAACAAACAGTGAATCTAACTTCAGTGCCTCACTCGTCACTCAATCCGCACGGGAGTTTTCCTCGCTAGGGATATAACTGGTTGATGATGCAAGTGCATCGGCGATGAAGAAGAAAAAAAAGTGACCCTAATAAGTTGCCAAAAGGCAACGAGAAGTGGTCTTAATATGCAAATTATCCATCTAAAAACCTGTGTATGTCCGGTGAACCCTAATGCAAATTATCACATCTCTTTGTTAAACTTTTTATCTCAATATGTTTTTGGATCATTTTTTGTCTTTTGGGTATCATTTTCAACAACCTGTTAAACTAAAAATATCTCAAGTCACCAACAAGTTGTTTGGCTTCCCCCACTTCTATCAGGCTAGGCTTTCTGGGTCAAGTTAACATAAGTCCCCAGGTTCTGCTTCTGGTAACCAAATTTCGCCATAAATTATCTAGGTTGAAAGGTTTGTTTGGAAAAAAGTCCGATGGTGATGCCGAGTACGGTTGGTGGTGTTTGAATAGGATGCCCGGCCCGGCTTTGATGTTGACGGTGCCAGCAATTCAAGCCAGTCTACGCCATCTTTAGCTCAGCATGACAGTCGCAAGAGGCGTGTTAGTACTATTCCATCAAATGTATCCTCCTGTTACTCAGTAAAATACTGTATCCACCGATGGATATCCATCGCTAGACGAACACATTGCACCCATCCAGCAAGCCACAATCAGCGTACCCATGATGATGTACGGGTATGACACATAGACGAATTGATGTCGACACTAGTGGAACTATCGCATACGAGACTGCTCGGAAGTAGAGGCATCGTCCAATGAAAGGAGACACGCATTAAATGTTGCTTGATACCCGAGTTCAAAACTCATCATCACATCGCCTTCACCATTATGACGCTGCGAGTCAATAGAGTGTTAAACAATGCACATAGTCACCTTATCACTCCATGGCAGTCGAGTGACGTGTACATTATAACGACACCAAGGTCGAACCCGAGCTTAAGAGGAGATGCCGGAGTCGAGATGGAGATCCCGAGATCGAAGCAATATATAAGGATCCAAGGCTGTGAACCAAGTAACCCAAGGTCGAGGCTCGAGATGTCACATGAAGTAAGTAACTCATGGGTCGAGTCTCGAGACCAAGGTGATGAAGCAAATTCGAGGTCGAGTGGACACATGAAGCCGGATACCAAATCCAAGGTTTAGGCGACAAGAAGAGCCGAACCCTTACCATGATCCCACGATCTATAAAATCTCATAAAACAAGGCATGGGAGACGGAACGAGAAAACATGGAAACAGTTATCTTTGGGCCACGTGTCAAGATGGCAGCGAGATCCGACCCATGATGAACCACGAATGATCGTGAGTGGGTGGTCGTGGATGATGGCTAGCAACATGCCACGTGGAGGCGGCGAGGTATAAAAAGTTGAAGAAGAAGCAGAAGAACCCCCCCCCCCCCCCCCCCCCGGACATCCGGACTTGTACTACTACTTTTCTAGTTTTTAGCTAGTGTAATCTTTCCTAGCTTGTACTCGTAGGATCTTTCATCAGAGCTGTAATCATCTGTTGTCGTTCAATGGAAGTAAGTAACTAGTCATTTCTCTGCTTTATTACTTGCTTATCTTCTACCTAGGATTAACATCTAGGCCTTAGGAGTAGCTTAAACACTTCTTAGGAGTAGTCTACAATTCTACCGTTAGGAGTAGCCTACAGCTCATGTTAGGAGTAGAATAATCATTGTGATAACTATTGGCCTGTTCTTAGCCACCATTATCCAAAACTCAACGGCATTCCACATTTCCATTAGACTTAAGTGTTAGATAAAAGTCCTCTTAATTGAGGCATGGCTGAACCCATACACCCTTTTGATAATCCCTGTGCGACGAGTGGCACACCTCATATGTATGGCGACCACGTATACATCACATGTATAATTTTTTAGCAACACCTCCCAAAATCCCAACTATATACAAGGAGTATTCCAAGTCTGGTTAATAGTTAATACGCACATCTGCTAACCATCACGAGCTGTGTTGCCGCACAAACCACAAAGAATGGTTGGGTGGGTGGGAATTAAGTCAGTTAACTATTTTACTAACCCTCCATTGAGTGGTCTTTCGTTTTTTAAAAGAGATAAACCCGTTCTGGACACCGGCGTCCCCGGGCTGAGATTTATTACAGCCCGAGCAGAGCTAATAAAACCTACTAATCCCCGCAAAGCAGATGGGTGGTCTTTGTATTTGTACGAGTATTTACTCACCTAAACCTAAATTATTGTAGAACGTCTAATTGAGACAAATTATAGAAAAGGAAAGGAAAGGAAAGGAAAGAAAAAATAAAAGAAAGGAAAAAAAAAACATCCACCTGGTGGCTTTGGCGTGGCGCACAAGTACCTTGTACCATCACCAACTCTTGACGCGTCCTTCATCTGATGCAATTGGGGATTAATTAGTGGCGTGCTAATCAGGGGAGGTGGTCAACCGATCGATCGAACACCAAAATATTAATTTTAGAATGAGACAATGTTTATTCAGTTTGGAATATCTTGACATCTTCTAGATTGGTAGGGTTTTGCTTAAGAGCCGTTTCACCTGGCAGCGACGTCGGCTATTTTCTAGTAGTCATCGAGATGGAATTCAATATGATGGATTTTGCTACAGTCAAGGGCCTTGCAAGGGTCTTGCAAGGGTCTGGACACGTGCCCCAATCAGAGCGTGCCACGTGTCCCACCTAACTAAAATGAGATTATAACCAGACGGGAGAAAGAAAATGGGCGCGGGATTTAATTTTTCACACTCTCTCTCTCCCTCCCTCCCGGCCCCGATCTCTCGTCCCTCTCTCTCCGACGGTGGCGCCGGCTCCGGCTCCTCCTCCGACATCCTCCACGCTCCTCCTCCGCCGGCATCCGCGCGCTTCTCCTCCTCCGGCATCCGCGCAAGATTTGGCGGTATGTTTCAAAATCCCTAAACCCCCGACCTCTCGTCCCTCTCTCTCCCCGGCGCGGCGATCTCTCCCTCTCCTTCCCTCCCCCCACCGCCCCCCTCCTCGTCCTCTCGTCACTCTCTCTCCCCGGCGCCGGCGTCAACAGCCCCCAAACGCACGAGAAAGGCCACGTTCCCCACTGGAAACATAAATGTAAGTTATGTACTTCTGTTAAAACCTAAGTGTCACCTGACAGATTCCTTCGGAGGTATAGCATGCCTTGCTTCTTATACAGTTTGCAACTCCATCTTCACTTCCATTATGTTCCTTACTGGAAACATAAATGTAAGTTATGTACTTCTGCTCTTCTATAATAACTTCTTTCCTCTTCAGGATTGTTTTCTAAAGCAGTTGCAATCAATTTCTTTTCAGTATTACGACATTCGAAAGCAATGTCAAGGAGAACTTTGTTATGATTTTTCAAACATCGAAAAATTTCTGAACCAGAAATCTGTGAGAGATGCTCTTGGTGTTGGTAACAGGAAATTTAAAAAATGTAATCCTCTACTTTCTATTGCCCTGAGTATGGACACGATGAAAATTTTCTCCTCATAATGTTTGGAAAAAAAGATATTTTGGGTTGGCCCTGTGTTACTCTGGTTTGGTTTGATGTATAACTTGATTCGAGGTGGTAACATGGATAATACAAGATTATTTATAGTTTAAGAACTATGCTGTTGGGCTTCTATCTATTTGCATCTTTTGTAGCTTTTTGTAGATACCCTCATAAGCCATTGATCCCTTCTATCTATTTGCATTTTTTTTCTTCTTCAGCTACAGAATCCTATGATGCAGTATGAGGTCCTCTCAAGAAGATGGAAATGGACCAGGAAGCAAGAGAATGACCCTTCATGATCTCTATGAGCAGCAGGGCCAGTCTCCTTGGTATGATAACCTTTGTCGCCCTGTGACAGATTTGCTTCCATTGATTGCTAGCGGCGTTAGAGGTGTCACCAGCAACCCAACTGTAATTTTTCTTTATCATTTTTGGCAGAGTTTATCGCTATTGAGGATCTTGACATTGTTTGAAAACAAAGTAGTTTAATGTAGTCTATTACTTGTTTTTTTTCAATCCTCTGGTGCAAACTAGTGCAGATAATTATTTTGTTTCCCCCTTCTCGCATGAAGTTACAGCTCTGTGCTCTACAGATCTTCCAGAAAGCTATTTCATTGATAGAAGGTTGAGTGCCATTTTGTGTTCCTTCTTCCTAATGTTCGATTGCTTGACAATTGATGCAGGGGTGGTCCTACATTTGGGGGTCCTGGTTTTGGGCGTGGACCTCAAGTGCCACTGGGTGTTAGGTTTGTTTCAATCCTCAATTTTAAATAGAATGTCTCGAAATGTGGAGATATCACTCTAGCTGTTATGGTCCCTGATGATGATACGCATGCATAGGCTTTGTTATGCATTCCCCCCTCAAATAGATAAATTATAGGAGTGAAACCTTTTTATAAAGTTGTTTCTGAATGAAGTTAAATAATTTAGTAGCATCCAATGCTAATTAATATCTTAGATTTGTTGTATGCATGATATGCATTTGGAACCTTTTATTGTAGACCTTCATAGTAATTAATATTCTTCAGCAGTTTAAGTTTTTTGGTGATTGTTTCGTCTTACCTTAACTCATGTAGAATTGTATTGTTCTTCTCTCCTTCGTGCGAGCTATGTATAAGTTCATATGAAGTTAAGGCTAGCATTCATGTTATATCTGCTGATGTAACACATTTCTATAGCTATGAAACCTATGAGCTGATACCTTATTAGAATCTTATTGCCCTTCTGTAGGTACCATGTCTTGGAGGCTTTGGTTTAAATTCACTTTTTAATGTTGTCATTTCGAAAGAACTTCTGTTGTGTTGAATAGAATTATGGGCGCGTCTTTGAAATCAGTAAGAGTATATTTTATGAAGTTTGCTAAGCCAAGTGCATGTTCTTTGCAGTTTATTTCACATTGTTTTGACCATGTATTTTTAATCTACATGATGATTTATGAGTCTGATATTTTCCATTTATCCTCTCTTTCGCTTCGCTATATATTAGTTTACATATATTCGCTGTACATTTTTTTTTCAGAAAGAAAATATTGTGTCTCATAGCTTATGCTGATGAGTTGGGTCTTGTAATGGTTTAGGGGTCTATACTACTGGAAAAGGGCGTCGAGGAAGGAAGAGATCAAGGTGAAGATGATGGTGGATTACGGTGGAAGGCTCTCGGAGATCATTGTTCGGGGTGACGATGAGCAAGTGGAGCAGATGAGGAAGGAGCTTCAACTGTGTGAGAAAGGCATGATCTATGTGAAAGGCTTATTCGAGAGATCATATAGTAAGAACACCTTCAAAGTCGTTGGTAATGTAAGGAGATTTGTAGTTGCTGATATGAACAAGGATCACACAAGAAAAAGTTAACAATCAGATCTTCTTTTTTCTTTTTTTCATCAATTTTGATACATAATGTCTCCCTGCTTAGAAAGCATTTCGATGGAAAATAGAAAGCACTCTTCTTTACTACACGAACATTGTGCCTGGGAATAGTTTTAAGCTATGCAAGCTATTGTAATAGTATGTGGTAGATCTTTCAAATGTGGAATTAACTATTTTCATTGTGCACTTGCAACTAGATCATGAATTGCTTCTGAAATTTCACCATATTAGCCATAGCAACCATAAGAACCCAGAAATCCACTGGCAAAAGATAAGTAGTCAACAGACTTTCCAACTCTCTAAAGAACAACATAGCAAGAGATTAACTAAAATACAACTATGAAACACGGTCGCATTTAAGATACAATACAGCTAGCAAGAAGCGGCATACATTTTCTTCTTTTCCTGAGACCAACGTTTTGACGTTTTAAGTTGTAAAATACAACTAGGAAACATGGTCGCATTTAAACATCACATTTACTCCAAGCTTTAAATATATTGATCTGCTCAACAGACAGGAAACTCTTCTTGAAAGAGTCAATCCCTTCTCTTCTTGAAAGAGTCAACCCGGCCCCTTGCAGCCACAGCTGTGAACCGACCTCATTCCAATCAATCCCAAGCTTCTCAAGGGCGCTGTAGATTCCTTCAGCCTCCGATATATTTTGGTCGATGGTTCTAGAGACAACTCCATGATCGATGAAGGGTTAGGCATGGTGGACACCTGAACCAAATCGTGGAAGAAATCAGATTTTTCAGAAGGGAAAAAAAGGACATCATGGATGATATGATAAGCTTTTAAAACCAATAAAATAGGAGTAAAACGACGCTTTTAAAAGAACAATAGTAGCACTAGCCATGTTCAAGCAAGAGATCAGCTTACAAGATCAAAGAAGGATGGTCCCAGAAATGTGTAACTAATAACCAAAGTCAAAGATGGCAGAAAAATTGGAGTCTTTGATACGAACCGCTTTGTTGGCAAGAAAAAAACATAGCAATAAAGTCCTAAACGTCAAAATGGAAATTGAGATGACCACCATAGGACTTAATGCATTACTTCAGAAGAAGATCCAAGTCCCGGGTGGAAGAAGTTCCAATATATTTGATGAAGAAAATCTAGCAGAATTGCCAAAAATAATATGCCTTACACACAAACAGCAGGTATATACAGCTGAACTTACTGTGACATTGACACTTATACCAAGTGAAATAACTTCTTTGATAGAAGGAATGCATTCTGCGGTAGCTGCGATCTTTATGCAGACATTGGGGTGATTCACCACCTCGTGCAACCATTTAGCAGCTTCAACAGTTCCAGCTGTATCATTTGCCAGTCAGGGAGAGACTTCGACTGATACATAACCATGACATCCATCCGTCTGATCATACATGGGTTCAAAAAGTTGGCATGCATCCTGAATATACTTTATCACGAGCTCCCAATACACAATTTCTGTATCTATCCCTGCTGATATAAGCTATCTGAAAAATCCAACCATTTGAGCTCAGAAGTTGAAAATACTTAGAAGAACAGCGCATATCTAAACAATAAGCAAAATTTAGGCAGAAAAAAAACTAAACATCCATCTATGGGGTGATTTCTCTAAGAGTAAGAATTCTCCTCAACTGGACTCGAAGATGTCTTGCAGTTGTGCATGACAATCGAACACAACATTTTTTATACTCCTAACAAAAGATGGTACGCAAGCCATCATCTATCTTATTTAAAAAAATCAACGAGAATCTGAATAAGGAAAATTGTAAATAAAAAAAAGGATACATGTCACCTTGGAACCATGCGAAAAGCAAAATCACATAACATGAAGTAATAGTCACAAATGGAAACAGAAAACATTCCCAAAACGTAGCTTCATAGGCTACCAGAATATGTTTCTACGAATATCAGAAAACTGGGATTTGGGAAACTTCTCAGAAAGTAATTAGTCTCCTCGACACCTCACTCTAACATTTCAAGCAAGCATAAAGGTATTCTATTTTACAGTTTAATCCAAAGGGAATCCTTGCTTCGTAGAGTTTACCCTGAATTGATCATCATAAGCAGTAGATGATGAAATAGCTTTCTGGAAGATCTGTAGAGCACAGAGTTGTCAACTTCATGCGAGAAGGGGGAAACAAAATAATTATCTGCACTAGTTTGCACCGGAGGATAAAAAAAAAACAAGTAATAAACTACATTAAACTACTTTGTCTTCAAACAATGTCAAGATCATCAATAGCGATAAACTCTGCCAAAGATGATAAAGAAAAATTACCGTTGGGTTGCTAGTGACACCTCTAACGCCGCTAGCAATCAATGGAAGCAAATCTGTCACAGGGCGACAAAGGTTATCATACCAAGGAGACTGGCCCTGCTGCTCATAGAGATCATGAAGGGTCGTTCTCTTGCTTCCTGGTCCATTTCCATCTTCTTGAGAGGACCTCATACTGCATCATAGGATTCTGTAGCTGAAGAAGAAAAAAAATGCAAATAGATAGAAGGGATCAATGGCTTATGAGGGTATCTACAAAAAGCTACAAAAGATGCAAATAGATAGAAGCCCAACCGCAAAAATAGTTCTTAAACTATAAATAATCTTGTATTATCCATGTTACCACCTCGAATCAAGTTATACATCAAACCAAACCAGAGTAACACAGGGCCAACCCAAAATATCTTTTTTTCCAAACATTATGAGGAGAAAATTTTCATCGTGTCCATACTCAGGGCAATAGATAGTAGAGGATTACATTTTTTAAATGTCCTGTTACCAACGCCAAGAGCATCTCTCACAGATTTCTGGTTCAGAAATTTTTCGATGTTTGAAAAATCATAACAAAGTTCTCCTTGACATTGCTTTCGAATGTCATAATACTGAAAAGAAATTGATTGCAACTGCTTTAGAAAACAATCCTGAAGAGCAAAGAAGTTATTATAGAAGAGCAGAAGTACATAACTTACATTTATGTTTCCAGTAAGGAACGTAATGGAAGTGAAGATGGAGTTGCAAACTGTATAAGAAGCAAGGCATGCTATACCTCCGAAGGAATCTGTCAGGTGACACTTAGGTTTTAACAGAAGTACATAACTTACATTATGTTTCCAGTGAGGAACGTGGCCTTTCTCGTGCGTTTGGGGGCTGTTGACGCCGGCGCCGGGGAGAGAGAGTGACGAGAGGACGAGGAGGGGGGCGGTGGGGGGAGGGAAGGAGAGGGAGAGATCGCCGCGCCGGGGAGAGAGAGGGACGAGAGGTCGGGGGTTTAGGGATTTTGAAACATACCGCCAAATCTTGCGCGGATGCCGGAGGAGGAGAAGCGCGCGGATGCCGGCGGAGGAGGAGCGCGGAGGATGCCGGAGGAGGAACCGGAGCCGGCGCCGCCGTCGGAGAGAGAGGGACGAGAGATCGGGGCCGGGAGGGAGGGAGGGAGAGAGAGTGTGTGTGAAAAATTAAATCCCGCGCCCAATTTCTCTCTCCCGTCTGGTTATAATCTCATTTTGGTTGGGTGGGACACGTGGCACGCTCTGATTGAGGCACGTGTCCAGACCCTTGCAAGGCCCTTGGCTGTAGCAAAATCCATCCATCCTTCTCTCCTTCTCTCCCATCCCCCCCCCCCCCCCCCCCCCAATGAGTACATTCAACAATCCATCTCGTCCTTGTCAATATCACTCCAAATTATCATATTCCCTTATTGGTATTCAAAATATTCTACATCAACCTTATAAAAAAGGATTGTAGTTATGCATTGCCCCTTTACAAGGTTGATCTAATCAACCGAGCCTAAGCTTAGAGTACATTAATATGTTCATGTTACTATGGATAACTATCCATGACTGATTCAATCGAATTAACTAACGTGAAAGGAAATCTTCATGCATAATTATCCATAACCGAATAATCATGCCCTTTCATGCCGCCTTCGAGTCCTGTCATGACAGAGGGGCCCCACCTAACCTAGTCCTTTATATTGTCAAGGAAAAAGATTTGTGTACATGGGATGTACCCATGTACACAAATCCCTACCGTTGAATTGAATCGGTATGTGAACGGACAGTGTTTTGGGTACATGGCATGTGCCATGTACCCAAAACACTACTCTATTGTCAAACACTGTCTAATGTAGTGGACTAGTACTCCCCCATGCCTATGGCTCGTTTAGAGAGAGATATGATGGAGCGTAATTAGAGGAGAGAGGGGTTGGCCGCTATGTATTATAATTTGATGGTTATAACATAGAGATAAGAAAATATATATATATATATATATATATATATATATATATATATATATATATAGGAATTTTACGGGAAAAATCAGTTTTCCCAGCTTATGGAAAAACTGGGACATCGGACGGCCAGGATCAAAGTGCTAACTTAACCCCTATCTAACCCACACCCACCCCGATCTCTCTCCCTATCGCCGCCGCCGACGACGCCTCAACGACCGTCCACCCTCGAGGCCCTAGCCGCCGCCCCCGTCCACGTCCACCATCGATGCCCTAGCAAAACCGCCCCCGTCCACGTCCACGTCCACCATCAAGAGGATGGTGGAGGAGTTCCGGAAGCCGGTGGTGAGATTGGAGGGAGCTACGCTGACGATATCGCAGGTGGCCGCTGTGGCGGCCGCCGGAAGTGGAGGAATGGCGGTGGAGCTTTCGGAGGAGGCGAGGCCGAGGGTGAAAGCGAGCAACGATGATGGATAGCATGAGAAAGGGGACCGACAGCAATGGTGTGACCACCGGCTTTGGCGCCACCTCTCACCGGAGGACCAAGGCGGGCGGAGCGCTCCAGAGTGAGCTCATTAGGTGATCTATCATTAACTCTTCCTTCTAACTTGTTGGATTTTATCTTCTCTAAGCTGAATTAAAACCCTTGTTCTTCTTGGCATAGATTCTTGGCATAGAATCTATGCCAAGAAGAGGAGAGATATGTTTCAGCATGTTACCAATCAAATTCGTTCTAATGAGCCTTCTGGACATGTTTGTACAGCCAATTGTTCTAGATTCGGCTGTATGCATGATTTCAAGTCTTTAAACTAATCTGTTTTATCTCCAGAAATTGAGTGAAGCTGTCTTCTTTTTTCTAGAATAGGATGACAAAATTATTAACATTCTCAGATAAAAGTTTATGTTGTCTGCTTTATGCTTGAACAAGACAAGAAAATTGTTAATGTAGAATCCCAATTTATGATGATAAACCTCTGGTGTGGTTTTTAAACTCCATCTGAATGTGTTTGCAGACCATTTCTCCGAATGTGTTGAGAAGCATGCCTACTCAACTTATGACAAATTTATAAAATTGAAAGGAGGTCAGGATCCTGAACTTTTGACGAATATCTCTTATTGTAGCTTTGTTCTATGAGTTGTTTTTGTTTATTGCCATGATAGCTCATGTCCAAGCAAAAGAGATTCCAGATCGTTTGGCATAGAATCTTTAGCCTACATATGTATGCTTTTGCTCTGTTTTCTCTTTATTACCAGTTTTTCTGATCTTGAATTTCTTCTTAGGTCTATAACATTAATTATCGCCTTGATCCCAATAATTAACAGCTGTCTTTTCTCTTTATTACCTGTATGCAGTCAGTATTCTATTGTTCTTTGTTTTGACATTTACAGTTATCTGTACACTGTTATTTTTGTATTGTCTACATGTTAGCTTTTACATGAGTTCTAAAAATTGACTTCTGTTTTGTCGTTTAGATTAAGTTCCCATCCTTCTGATAGTGCCTAAATTTGTATTGTCTGATAGTGCCTAAATTTGTTTCTGATAGTGTAAAATTGCTAATACAGCGGCATGTTTTTAATTGGTAGTAGATGTGTCAATACCATATTGCTATTGCATTGAAAAGGCTATGATGAAATCCCATAGGTTACTAGACTGTTGTCAACATATTAATGTACTAGACTGAGCCATGTTTTCTTGAGCAACTTACTAGACTGTTGTCAGCATATTAATGTACTCCTCAAGGTAACATGTTCTAACAAACCTTTTTGTTTATGTTGACTTATCACAGCTCAAGATCAAGCTCTTGCTCTTACTTTTATCACAACTCAAGCTTTGATCAGCTCAAGCTTAAACTAAAGCTCAAACTCAAGCTCTTCATACAAGATTCATTTTATTTTTCTTGTACTGTACTAAAAATTTTTCAATTCTGTATGTTGTACTGTCCTCTGTTGATGTAATGGTTTATGTTACCATTTCATCTGCATCATGATGTTCATTAATTTATGCAAGGCTTGGTATATTGTTGATTTTTGTATAAAACATACACTCATGTATGAAATCAAAACCCTTCTGAAGTGTTGATGAGTGAGATGTCATTTTTTTTGTGTATTTGAAAGGAAATATCGTAAACTTGGTTGCTATACAAAGATAATTCTGCTTCCAAACAAATGATCCAACAGACAGAATTGATGGCCGTCAACAAAAAAAGGTTTGGTGTTGGATGTAGCATTGTTTTAATCAAATATGGGAATTTGCTAGTACAAAGAGCAAATTAGCCCTAGGTTTAATTGAAATGGTTTGCCCATTGCATCCACAATTTCTGCTTGGTGGTGGTACAAAGATAAGAATGCCCTTAAATACCAAGACCCAAAGGATTTGCTGGAAACATCAACTCCAAATTAGTTATCAAATGAATTATTTCATATAGTCTGAAGGTCTCAAATAATTTATGAACTATTGGAAAGCAGGTTACACAACTAGATTCCTTAATACAATGACACCAAAGATGTCATATCTGCTTGCCTACTTAAACCATGTTCAGATTCCACCAGGCTTGGTAGAGCTTGTACAAAAATGAACTGCACTCCTCAGGAGTGAATGAGGACCAGTTTCCATCACTTGAGTCCTTCGAGGCCCTGTGGCATCCCTAGGCTCTGGGCAAGATTGCTCATCCTCTCTTTCATAGCCTGAAATGCATAAAAAATGTAGCATTTAATTCAAGAATGTTTGATTGATCTAACCATTGGCCTTGAAATGTAAAATAGTATGCACCATAACACTCTTCTGGTGTGCATCTTTGTATGTTTCAGTTACCAACAAGGAGACCTGCTGCATGGAGGGAAGGAGAAAGAGAGTGAGAACTCCCAGTAATCTGACTGCGCTTAAGTCCTCAAGATATGAATAATTTAGCAGGTAAGATGACCACGCAACTACAAATTGCTAAGCCTCTCGGAAAACAATTCTGAACGTAATTTTCATATCCGATGGGATCTATCACTTGAATTTCACAGTAGTATTAAGCCAAATGCTATTTCAGAAGTCTGAGAAAAGATGCATCAGTACATGCAAATGAGAAAAGATGCCCATAATCTACCGAACTTTACTTCTGCCAATCTAATCATTGGAATGAAAAGAAAAAAGGGCAGGGGAAAAACAAGCCCAGGTGGAAAGAAATGCCAAAGATACAAGTTTGTGTCGATAAAGCCTCTAGTTCTGTTCTAAGCATCTCAGATGTAGCTATTTTCTGCTTATTACCCGTTCAATAATAAAAAAAATCAACATCATGACATAGTTAAAAAAGGGCAAGGGATAAAGAAGGGATTAGCTCCTATAATTTCAGAATAGACATAGATGAAGACAAACATCTCAAAATACATAAAAGAGAACCAGTTAGCTCCAAAATGTATAATTCAACATCATGACATGAGAAAAATAGCTACAACAATCTCCATGTGGAAATACCACTTGAACAAATAAACTGCAAGAAGCATAAAATGAAACACTTGAACAAATAAACTGCTTCCTGGCACTGAGACATAAAAGCCAGTCTTGTGATCTCTGTGGATAGATTGTGATGTTTTGACAAAAGTAATAAGAACTCATAGCAATCTGCAGAATATAGGCATAATATACTGATGTTAGCGCTAACTCTGCAGAATATAGATTGTGATCTCTGTGGATAGATTGTGATGGTTCCTAGGAAGCATTCCCAGGGTCCACTGCCACTGCTAGCTTCCAAATTATGGTCCATATGTACTGCCATAAGAGATGTTAGCGCTAACTCTTTAAGGATTGATAAATAGCTCGAGATAGTAATCTTTTCAAAATCTCATATCTTGAATTTTATAATCAACATACTGAAACATATGTTGGAGTTCAAGTTACAGCTGAAGCATTTGTCAATACATGAGCATCTACTGGTTTCCTGGCGATGCAGCGTGTGATAACATAGCACTACAAAATTGAATAATACGGTGGGTCATTCTGATGCACATCGATTCGATTCGAATTCCAGGAGATGATAAACACCAGTACTTCATCAAAATCTAACTGAATGCATCTGCATAAAATCAGCAGAATTTGAAAGTTCTTTTAGGCTATAGTCAATGTAGACTTGTAGAAACTAGCAAAAATATAAGTTGTGAAGCATACACAAATTTTCGGCATCATAAAGGATCTGCTACTGTAATGAACTTTCGAAGATCACTTAATTTATGAAACTAGAACTAGATCTCCCGGTATACTCAGAGACAAGTTTCGCAAACAAAGAAGACTTGTTTTCTAACAACCTAGTTGGGGTCGTGGAAGCTCGACGGCGGCGCGACGGCGAAGAATGGGGGCGGCTTTGCTAGGACATCAATGGTGGACGGTCCTCGAGGTGGCGTCAGGAGGACGGGGGCGGCTTTGCTAGGGCATCGATGGTGGACATGGACGGGGGCGGCGGCTAGGGCCTCGAGGGTGGACGGTCGTTGAGGCGTCGTCGGGGCGAGGCGTCGTCGGCGGCGGCGATAGCTGGCGGCGGTGGAGCGGATCGGGAGAGAGATCGGGGTGGAGTGGAGAGAGATCGGGGTGAGTTACTGGGTTAGGACGCGACAGGGAGAGAGATCGGGGTGGTTGTGGGTTAGATAGGGGTTAAGTTAGCACTTTGATCCTAGCCGTCCGATCCCATCGGACGGTCAGGATCCCAGTTTTCCTCCTAAGTTGGGAAAACTGGTTTTCCCCATAAAATTCTTATATATATATATATATATATATATTCTTTTATGATACAAGGTTGATCTAATCAACCGATACATTAATATGTTCATGTTACTATGGATAACTATCCATGACTGAATCAATCGAATTAACTAACGTGAAAGGAAATCTTCATGCATAATTATCCATAACCGAATAATCATGCCCTCTATGCCGCCTTCGAGTCCTGTCATGGCGTTGGTGGTGGATGATTATCCTTATCAGGTGATAGAGGGGCCCCACCTAACCTAGTCCTTTATATTGTCAAACACTGTCTAATGTAGTGGACTAGTACTCCCCCATGCCTATGGCTCGTTTAGAGAGAGATATGATCGAGTGTAATTAGAGAGGGGTTGGTCGCTATGTATTATAATTTGATGATTATAACATAAAGATAAGAAGATATCATCCTTATATAACATGATGGTTATAAATTAACTTTTCATTGTCCTATATGGAGCCTACGTGGAGAGGGTTATCCTACGTGGAGAGGGAGAGAGGGGTTAGTAAGAAGTTATTAAGTAATGTGGGGAGAGAAGGTAGTTACCCTGCCATATGACAGGGGGCTTACTAGTATATATATATTCTTTTATGATATAAGGATCGGATCCTATCCCGTGAGAGGCTGGGGCGGCGAATCGATTAAAGGGTGTCAGTGACTTGAACAAAGTAACCGTGGGACGTGAGATTTAGTTATTAGATTTGAGTAACCGTCAACGATTTGTGTTAATAAATAAACATTTTAATGTACTCTAATCTAAGCTTAGACAACCCATATGATTTGTATTAGTATATTACTAATAGGATTTGTATCAGTAACTGTAAGTTTAAGCAACCCATATGATTTGCTTATTATTGATGAATTATTATCAACCTTATAAAAGGAGAATGTATAATCGCAACCCTTATAATGTCTAATATTGTCTCCCTGATATATATTTTCCTTCTCCTCTTTAGGGTTTTTTTTTTTTTTGGTTTTCCTTGTAACTCTCTCGTGGTCATTTTGGCTCAATTAATCACTCTGAAATATCACGTTTCCTTGTTTGTTTATTTTTTTCAAATTCAAAGTATCGTTGATCCCTTATATTGTATTGATTATTTCCTATTTCACCTCTCGGTTAGTTTTTTAACATATTTCAACAAAAATCATATAATTACGTCCGCAGCTCACATTAGACGGCGATTTTACTAGAATAACCCAAGTATAGTATGAAATTTGCATGCCAGCCTTTTAGTTTCCGCTATGACCTATTAACCCGCGTCTTCTTATTTTTCCAGCCCACCTTGGAAATCACTTCATTCCTTCCATCGCCACTTGATTTCGTCTCTGATCTAAGACGAGAGAAGATCATGAAGAAGGGATCATGATCATCCAAACCTCCATTCTTATATTTAGACTAGGTGGTGGGTCCGTGTCACCTGGCACAACTAATTGCCCGTCCCCACTATTTCTATAATAACTTACACATTAACCCACTATCCTTTCTTTTTTTTATTTAATTATAATTTTATGACACGTGTATGTCATGTGTGTATAAGTTTATGACTTTATGAGTCATAAGGGATAACTATCATCGGATTTTATAAGGTAGATAATGATGTATATTTAAAACTAATTTAGGGAATTATGATAACAATATACAAAGTTAATTTAGAAAAATATACATGTAAACAAATTAATAGGAGAAAAACGGTTGTAACCGTTATTGCTCCTTATAAGGTTAATTTTTATTATTCCCTCGCCTATACTATGCTATTAATTTAGGATGTAATGACTAAAAAAAAATTTTGAAGTCATTTTCCCTATTACACCTACCATATATATGGTTGAGATTGATTCACTAGATGATAGTGGACTCAAGGGGAGATATGAAATAATCATGATAATACAGTGGACTATGATATTTTGAAGACTCCAAGGGGAATTATGATAGATTGAAGAATCTCGAGGAAAATAGCTCGGAAATTTTGAAAGTTGGATAGATATTTAGAGGGAAAATATGATAGTATTATCCGGCCCCTTGAGTGCCAAAAGTAGTTTGGTTGCTTGTTACATGAGTATGGAGGTAGCAACTTTTTCCTGACTTATGTTTGGTTACATCCACGCACTTATAATTGTACGTGTGCCCAATATAATATAAACGTACACAATCAAATCTGTAAGCCTAGCCTACAATGGCCTTTTTAATATGCGTTTTCATGTGTTGGATAATTAATATCCATAAAGAAACCTAACGACGCTCCAGAGTCCAGGCAATACAATTACAAAGTGTTAGCACACGGCACACGTACATGATCAATTTGACCATATCCTTCATTGGCATTTGACTGGATCAGTCTTCCTCCATGAACACAAAATGTCACAAGCGACTTTGTAGTCATATCTTTACACATTAATTGGAACGACTGTACGTGTGTTTCTGTGTTTTTCTGATTCATTATTCAGCCAGTCTTTTCGTTTCCCCTTGTTCGTTCATGTGCTGAAATCCTTGAGGAAGCTCTCTAGATGGTCATGGTCAGACCCAGCAATGTCCTTTATTATCGTGGACCCATTCTTGTATAGTTTGAAACTTGGAACTGAGCTTACAAACTCTGACTCTGTCAAGTAATCGTTCTCTTCCAAATCTACCTGTGAGAAGAATATATATATATATATATATATATATATATATATATAAAAGAATGTGAGGAAAAGAAAATTATCAAATGGGTTCATCCATACACAGCTAGAAGATGCCTGCCTGCCAGAATTGGTTATTAGTAAAACAGGTTAATTAAAGAGGCCAAAAAGAAAAGATACTACTATTATACACACATCAAATCAATTCAATAATAGATGAAAGTGGATCATTTGCTGAACCCGCGTATGTTTACTCTTTTTAATTAACTATGTGACTATGTCTATGTACCTACCACTCACTCGTTTTGTCATTCATTTCTGACTCCTCCTAATTCACACAGTTGCTTCCATCAGTTCTCTAAGAAGCGAATCAATTCAATTTCCAGGCATGCATTCCAGTTCAGTTTTACTCAGGCTGACGACAAGTATTATTTTTCCGAATTAATTCTACGTACTGAGCACTCATAGAAAAGTAAAATCTACCTTAAGGAAGTTTGTAGAAGGATATTGGTTGCAAAGTTGTTCCATTAGAGAGATTTCCCGCTTTGAAACTTCGCTCAACTTGTTGAAGAACAGTGCAACTGACAACCCTGTACGTATGTGAGAAAAAGATCAAAGATTAGAACGAAAAGACTGGTGAAGCAAATCAAAGTGTAAAAAGAAGACGGAGACGACACTAGAAATTCTCCAAAGTTTTCTTTCTTTTTTTCTCCTTTCAGATTTGAAGCAACTAAGTCGTTAGCAAGATCTACGAATTCGATTGTATTAGACAATCTAGTCTACTTCTGATCATGTTAGAAATTAAAGGCATTTCGAAGAACAACAATAAAGTGATCACAATGGCTTGATGGATTCCGATCAACTAAGCTAAATTCTGATAGAAACTAGCACTTCATAGACTCAATCCTAAATCAAGCTTTCACTAAATTATTTGTCTGCATGTTGCATTCTCGCCTTAATAAAAAGAAATCAAATTCTTATCAGCAGAGATAGAGGAGCTAGCGAACTATGCTTGTAATAAGCTTGCAATGGATTGAGATAAGAATGCTTGCTTACGAGGTGACTCAACAATATTCCTGAACTGGTCTTCTCTGGTGATATGGACCACATCCCTTCCAGTACTCTTTGTGTCGACCACTGTTCCATTTCCCCTTTGCTTCTCGAGTTGAACCTGCGCCTCCGACAAGGCCTTGCCCAACTCCTCATCGGCTGCCATCTCTCTCTGTAATGCTTCATAATCTCTTACTGCTGCCTCCCATCTTTCAAGCTAATGAAGCATATTAAAGAGAAACAAACGCTCAATCCATTGTAGCAATTCCGCATGCTAAAAGACCCTAAAAAAGAAGCAAGCTTAGTTACCTTAGCATTGCAATCAGCTCTCCTAAGGCGAGCTTTACTGTAAGAAGGGCGCATCTTGAGGGCGGCATTGCAGTCCTCAATGGCCTTCTCCCACTGGCCAAGCTTAGACAGGCAAGCAGCTCGGTTGCAGAGCAGGATAGCATTGTGGCCGTCACTAGCAAGGCCTTCCCCGTAGGCACTACTCGCCTCTTCAAACCTCGAGGCTTTGAAGAGATCATTGCCCCTTGATCTAACCGCTGCCACAGCTCGAGCCTTTCGAGCCACTCCACCAATCTCCCTGCTGCTTGGGTCGATCTGAGCAGCACGATGAGCCAGTGCAACTGCATCCTCGAACCTTGCCATCCCAAGCATATGAAAGTTTCAAGATTCAGTGACTAAAAAAGCGATCAAGATATCTTTCCTAATAGTAAGCAAATAAAGAATCAATCAAGATATCTTGAGCTAATAGGAACTATATTAGCATTGAGGACTAACCTTCCAGCGGCCATGTTAACCTGTGCTCGAACAGCAACAACATATGCATTGGCAGTCGGTCCAAAGAAGACCGTTGATGCATCCATGCCAAATTTGGGTGCAGAATTGGAAGCTGTTTCGGCCTCTTCATGCCTGTGGAGCATCAGGAGGGCTTCCGCTTGGAGTGCAAAGACCTTTTAGACAGGAATGAAGTGTAAGGTCCTTTCTATTTTATGTATATATTCCCAGTAGTTTAGGTCAGAAAGAAAGCTCCAACTTAAATATTCTGCATCTACATTTTCATTTTGAGAGTCCAACTAGAGGATTCTTCCACTAATTCATTAAACTTTCACTGTTAGCTTATAGCAAAGAACTACATTGACCATCACATAGGGTACGAGGCATCTAGAACACAGCATCAACCCCCCTACATACATAGCAGAATTATCTATGCTCTTCACAAGAACAACCCAGAATGTGATTTATTTCGCAAGCGAATAATGTGAAATTGAATGAATAGTAACTAAAGAAAATGATGGTTTGCTATATGGGTGTCCCTGAATCTTAGAATCAATATACTTTGGAGGCTTTCTCAAGTATTTGGGCATTAGCCACTAAAAAGTTTGGTTGATGAGCCATAGAAGGTTAGCAGAGACAATCCACTGTGTAGATGATAAGATGTGTTGCTAATGTTATTGTACTTGAATAGGTATTGCATGGAGGTCATGAGCACCTGTGGAGCTGAATCGGCACCAGCAGCGACTGCAGATTGTGTTTCTTTCAGTATGCTCTGCCAGTCCTTTAGCCTGCGAGCTTCGCTACACTTGCAGAGATGGGCTTGGACATTCTGTGCTCGTGAAATGTCATCCATTGTGGCTTCTTTTCGTGATAACTTATATTGCTGAATTGCTTTTGAAGCTTCTCCCAATCTAAAGCAATTTGCAGATATGTGTTATGTTTTTTATAGAAGAACAATAATAAACTGCAAATATCTCATGGACATCACAGAACTAAGCGTTTGATATTGATGGAGATTTTTGGAGCTCGTGAATGAGAAAACATGATCATGAAACATTAGCTTCATTGCACAACATTAGTTTCTCCAATAGTTTTCAATACGATTAATCGGCTAGAAACATTGAAGCAAGAGAACTAAGAGCAAGATAGATGTCTATAGATTTCTGCTCTGGACCGGACCGTAAACCTCGAATTAAGCCATCCGACAGAATAAGTAGAAACAAAAGAAGTGATAGAAATGCTGCATATGGGGTATAGTAGTAAAACGGTAGAGATTTGGAAAACCTTAGGTATAGAGTAGCCAATCGATGATGTGCTCTTCCGTAAGAAGGATCAATCCTAATAGCTTCTTTGCACTCGGAGACTGCCTCGAGAAGCTGGCCCAATCCTATGAGGGCTGCAGCCTTGTTGCTATAGTATGAAGCTATTTGGGGATTGACCAAGATGGCTCGATCGTAGAGTGCTACAGCCTCAGCATACCTCCCTTCCTTGTACTCCTCGTTACCCATCTCCTTCAACTCCTCTGAGTCCATTCTCTTCGACAGAGCTCTGCACAGCACTTCGGCTGTGCCATTGGCGTGCTTCCCGTTTGCATTGGAACCAGAGTCCTCTTTCGTGGTCTTATTAGGCGGGTCATTCCGATTGGCACTAGTCACGGCACCAGGTGCTCGAATGTTGCCCAAATTCCCGAAGAGCATGACATTGCCGGAGGATGCACGGACAAGGGTGCTGCTCCCCTTGCTCCGCTGGTGATCGTGGATTATGCTATCGAGCTCGGATGAGATGCTGGGCATCCGCCCGAAGGGACCCTGCAATGCCCTTCCCGTGTCTGCAGGTTGTTGTTGTTGTTGTTTCCTAGTAGCCTTCTGCAAATTGGAAGCAGGGGCGGCGACCACGTGGTGGGCAGGGATCGCAAGAGGAAGCTCCGATGGGTTGCCGGACACGATGAGGGAGGACTCCTCGGAGGCGGCACGGCGGCGAAATTTGGAGCTGGAGTCGGCGGCGAGCTTGGGGTCGGTGGTAGGGCTTGAGGATGACGATGGGATGGAGCTGGACGAGGAGGACCGCCGTGTGGTAGAGGCATTGCGGCGGAAGACGGTGTTATAGAGGACCAGCAGCCCACAGGCGGACGACTTCTTCTCTTCGTCATCGTCCCCCATATTCTCCTATATATATATGTGTGTTCTCCGATGCACCAACGAAGGAAGGAAGGTAAGGTGGATTCAAGAACCGATAGAATCGAGGGGAAGAGCTTGCTCTTCCGCCATTGGAATCATGGCCATTGAGGACTAACGAGCATTGCATGCAAGAACAATATGATTTTTTGTTTTCCCCGGTTTCTTTCTTCAAACTTGGAGATTGAAGGAAGCTGGAGATTGGAGACTAATTACAAGCAAAAACCAATTTTAAAAAAAAAAATTCTTGGAGGAAAGGATGGCTTGACTGAGAGAGAGAGAGAGAGAGAGAGAGAGAGAGAGAGAGGGTAGGTGGTAGAGGCGAGGGAGCCGGACGCGGGAGAGATGTGGATCTCTAGTCCTTTTTCGCGTACAGCCAGGTATGCATTATAGTAGTACACCACATTGATTGGGGGCGGCAAAGGGAATGTTTTCTTTCTTTATTTGGGAGCCAAGATCCGGGGGACGCGCACAGAACAACATCATACCGGCTTTAGTTTGATCGGCTAAATAACTCAACCCCTAAATAACTCAACCCAATCTTTTATTAGTTTCACGTATGACAATAGGAGGGAAACATGAGCATAAAATACACACCCTCTTCCGTTTCTTGACAGCTCATTAGCCAGAAGACCCAGAACCACATGTACACAATATGTCTGAGAGGTATTCATACTTCATAATATAATAATAGGAGGGGAACATGAACATAAAAGGCACCTACTTTCCAGTCTTCTGTTTCTTGGCAGCTCATTAACCACGACCACATGTACACAATATGTCTACAATTCTACATCGAGAGAACACATAATCACATGATCATTATGCCGCGAGAGATTGGATGCTTCCGCAGCACGTACCACCA
Organism: Narthecium ossifragum; assembly: GCA_963920575.1. Lineage (NCBI taxonomy): Eukaryota > Viridiplantae > Streptophyta > Magnoliopsida > Dioscoreales > Nartheciaceae > Narthecium > Narthecium ossifragum. Next base: position 169,225 of record OY986965.1, read on the forward strand.
TGTAGGAGCCACTGTAAGAAGACAAGCATAGAACCAAACGCCATATTATTACTATGACAAGCCACTTGATGCCGCGAGAAGTGACCTGCCAAAGATTCGACAGAGTACAAAGAGGTACCAGTTGAAAAGCTAGTACTTGCACATGACACCTGCTTCCATATCGGTCAAATGACGTTTAAAACCGCTGAGAATGACCATATAAACGTAAAAGCCACTACGGCAACAACACAAACATCTAGCAGAAAATCTATAAATTTTCATGTGTACTCTTCCCCGAAATGATTCCAAACTCTTGAAAAAAGGAAAATTTCGACAAAAATGATGCATAGCTTCGAGAGTAGTTCGAGCAGTACCTCTAACTTTATGACAAAAGCCTAAGACTATTAAAAGTTTTGTCACTCCATAAGCAATCGTCAATTTTCTGCAGATTCAATTGTACTGGAAGAAGCAGCATCAGGGTAAGAGGTTGCAGATTCTATTGTAGTGGAAGAAGCAGCATCAGGGTAAAAAAATCAACTATGTCTCATCATCCATTTGCCCAAGATTTGAACAAAGCAAGGAAGCTCCAATGGTGATGGAGAGCCCAATGCAACCCCATATCCACTTCCTTCTCGCTTTCCACCTCAGACGTTGCTGGCGTGCCAATTCTGAAGAAAACAAAAAAAATTATCAAAGTTTATACAAGGAAGACGGACTAAAAGCTACAACATTCAAATGATAAAGGGGCATAGAACCATGACAATCAGTTTAGAATATTGGCAAAGGAGACAGAAGAATAACAACATGAAAGGACTGCCTAAGAAGTACACGCACGTCTTAAGTACCAGGTTGAAGTTTCACCAATACGGATGCGTGGACAGCAGGAGTAAGATTTATAGTCATGAAACGAAGCTAATTTATTATTCTTTTTTTTAACATCACAAAAGATGATTGGGGCTGCCAAATATCATCCATGTCTGAACACATTATGACTAAAACATATGATAAAAAAGAACATATTGTTGTAGCAGAGTAGCAATAATCTCAATAGGTTTTGCCATAGCCAACTACATAAGACAGAGTCAGAAAGATACTAAGAACATCTATTCTACATATACTGAGTGGCAGCAACTATTGGTATATACAAGGCAATTTAGGCATCGTACAAGAAAAGAATGGTAGGACCTAGTTTGCAAACAAAGGAAGCCTATTTTTCATGGGAAGAATCCCTTCACTCATGAGACAAGAAGAAAGCATTCATCATCAAAGAGACATATGTGATTTACTTCTGCTTCCATCTCAACTTCTTAGTATTCAACCTGCAGCTTTATGACAGATTTCGAAGTGTTCTGACTTTTTCATATACAAAACTCGATTTCTGGAGTTTTTGACTATAAAAGGAATCCTCTAGAGAATTTTCTCAATCACAACACACAATAGCCTGTGGAGATCTTATTGAAAGCAAGATTCCTACCAGAGCAAGAGGAAGCAAAGTAAAAGAGCTTACCGACAGCTTCTTGATTCCTCTGAGACATTGAATGGTTCACAGCTTCATAATATTGTAATCTATCTCGCAGCCGCGAAATTTCATGGTCTTTTGCATCAATGACTGCTTCTGCAACTGCTTCAGCTTCAGCTTGTGCTATAGCTCGTTCGACAGCTTCTGACACAAGCTTTGAAACCAAAATTTCTTGGACAACTGCTTCTGGATTGATCTCAAGGTCCAAATCTTCAGCATGTTGGACGTCAGACAACAACAGTCCAGTCTGAGATAAACATTTGGCCACGTTTTTCCACTGCTCATGCATAGCATGAAGAGCTTCTTCTGCTTTCCTACACCTCCCAATCTCCTCAGAGAGACTACACCTTAGAGCACGCATTTCCATTTCAATGCTTGTGCTGAAAGGAGTAGCCTGTGACGCTGAATTGTCATCTTCTGCATAAGCTTACATAGTCAGTGATGACGAAAAGTATGATTGTAACAAGAATAAGTATCAGGTGTCACCTATAAGACAATATAGTTTACATTGTTTTCCATGGATACAGTAATGAAAGGCAGCTTTATTGGCCAATGCATAAGAATATCAAAAGCTAACTACTGACTACAGATAGTTCAGAGAGCTTCTTTCATAAGTATATGAAGTTAATGCAGCTGTACAGGCCAAATACTTCCAATTAAATCCTAATCAATAGAACCAACTAAGGAAGCTTATCACACACAAAACCTTTCCTTGAATGTGATAACATCAGAAGTTACACTTCTGTTCTGGTTTTCTTAATTACATGAACACCACCAAGTATATATATAAGGTCATTTTATTCGCTTGGCAGAAACTAGTCAGAGAATGATGTAAGGAAAAAGAACAGCTAGCCTGCCTGGATTGGTTCGAATTACCAAGTGTTCTCATGTCCCCCACTCATTTATCATGGGACGATTCAGTAAATAAAGCAACTTCTTGACCAACGATTGTGAACAAAATAGAAGACACGGTGAGAACTTCATTGGTTCTACAACAGTACTGTTACTAGCACCTGTGGTCACTCTACAGGTTTTCACTCAAGAAGTCATCATATACAGCTTAGCTAAATATTATTATAACTGTCCATAAGAAAGCTAAGCACTATGCATGAGAGCTATATCAAGAAATTTGAAAGTTTCTAACCGTGATTGGATAGCTAAATACTTATTACTGCTTCGGTAGCACTGTACCACCACCTGAATGCATATCCCTACTCGGAAGAAAATTGCAAGTCCTATTTTTCCTATTACCAAAGGTGTGATGTGCTCTTGAATATCACATCTCTCTAAGCATTTGTCAATCGAAATTTATCTATGAAGGAATTGTGCGATGCTTGCTTAAGGACTATATTCAGCCTGACACATGCAGAACCCAGTACTGATCTTCTGATTCAAATTCACTTTAAGCCACTATAAAGTCGAGGAGCACAAATAGGACAGTTATTTTCTCCATTTTCCTTAGACATTGGAGGTAGTCTTGAGTATTAGAACAATTGGGGTAGACAACATACATATTTAGTGGCCCGGCATCTAAAAAAAGAAAACAGAATGTGGGGCAGCCCAAATATAGGATTTACAAGGTTAGCTACTATTTAATGAGGGAGCTGAATAGTACTCTTCAGAAATACAAAATAAAGTAAAACAAGCAACTTAAACACAAAAAAAATCCAGCTATGTAGGGGGACAAATCCACTTATACTTGTTAATTGCGATCATATATCTAAGAGTGGTCTTGAAGTGAAACTTAGAGGTCAGCGTGAAGGCCTCACAACAGTGGGACTCAAAGCTATCGAACAATGCTGCGAGACTGATGACTTTGTTTAGACACAAATGATAACAGAGGCCATGTTGTGGTGATCTGGAGCTATATGTCTGGATCCTGCTTTGCTACTAATTCTTAGCCAACTTTTAAACACACAGCTACTGAAATCGTTCCCCACAAACTAATTAATAATATAATCCGTACCTCAAAAATCCAATCGGAAATAAGAAAGAAAAAAAGGAGTATATAAAGCAGAATTCAAACGAAAAGAGTAGACTTAGAAAAATCCACCTTCGCCAGGGTAACAAAAGTCGCTCTGGTAATTGGAGGGCGTATGACTCCCAAATCCCCTATGGCGGTGACGGCTGCTCCCATCTTCCGCGTCGCTGCTGCTCCCGACGCTCATCGATTCCCTAGGATCAAAGAATTCATCCTCCTCCTCCTCGCCATCGCTATCATCTTCTCCTTTTTGTTGCTCCCCACTCACCTCCACATCGAATCCATCCTCCTCCTTCCCTTCCCCTGTAACTTCTTCCCTGCCGCCTTGGACGACGGCTGTTGCTTCAGCGGATGGAGTCTCATCCGTTCGATCCGAATCGGATTTTTGTTGGTTTTCAGACGCGTCCACAGGGCTCGGGGCGACAGAGGAGGGGGCGCGGCGCTTGTGGTTGAGGACATAGGGTGAGGGAGCGTCGGGCGTGGGTGATGAGCCAGGGATCGACGCCGGCTCCGGTGTCGCGTACAGCGCCGGAGATATGTAGTACGCCTTCCACGGGGCCACCGCTGCTGTTGAGCTGCCGATGTTGTCGTTCTTCTTCTCGTTGCTGCTGTGCAGGCCTTGTTGGCGGAGACGTGAGGGTTTCTTGGTAGGAGAAGCTCCTTCGCCAGCGTGAAGCAGACTATCCAAGGAAGTGGCTGTGATGGTAGACATCGTTCCGCAGCTAGGTATGGCTACCGTTCCCAGCGAGAAGAAGCCATGAAACTATAAATTGGAAGGAAGGGATGGGTTTGTTTGTTTGTTTGTTTGTTTGGGGCGCAAGCACTGTTGTAAAAAAAATTCCAAGGCTTGGGGCGGAAGCAATCAATGGGAAGCTCTCTCTTCGTTCCTCTCTCTCTCTCTCTCTCTCTCCCCCTTCCAGAGGCCAAAAAAAAGATACTGGATTTGTTGGTGAGACTTGAGAGGAGGGAGGGAGGCTTGGGGAAGGGGTCGAAGAAGCGCGACACACAGGTAATCAAAATATGCCGAACCCGATGACCGGGTTTTATCATTAGGGTTTTCCCTTTGAATGAGCCGGGAAAGCTTCGGATTCGGAATCCGGGTCTGGGTCTGGGTCCCATCCACCCAACAATTCAAATCGTTGTCGTGTTGGGCGCCGGCGTGGACCAAACGGCATTGCCCCAGACGACTTTACTTTTCTTAATAAATTTGGACCTAGCAAGGAACAACCATGTTCCCGATATTTTAATTATTTTGCCTTCTTTAGAACAAGAGCGACCTGGGTTCCTACTTGTTTTACTACGATTTTTCCTACTAGACTACCTTTTTTTTTCCGTTACAATTACTCTGGTATTAATATCTATAATAACACTCCGCAGGACTCGCTCAGCATATTCCAAGCTAATTTCGAAATTCGAATAATTTCATAATTCACTCCACGTGCTCTCTTCGTCTTCGTTAATGAACGGTGGAGTGAGTCACGAAAAGTCCGAATTATGACAGTTAAGTGGTGGAGTTTAAGTCTGGAATGACGTAAGAATCGATTTACCCTCCCTCCCTCCCTAAGACCAATGTGTCGATTCGTCTAGACCTTATTCTTGTTGGCTCGACCTACACTCCACTCCCTAGATGTCTTATGTTTATATTGTTCATGTCCTGATGTCCAGCGGGAAAATAATCTATCGGGCGAATTTTATTGCGAGAGGTGCGCTGCGCAGCCTCTTTTTTTTTTTGGAGGTAGCCTGGGCGCTTGATCTGATGATGTAGGGCTTAACTTTTCAAAAAGGAGCTAGCTAGACTCCTAGATGGGCAATAAGTTTCTTTTTATACCAGCCAGATTTTTTATTTGAAATAGGACCAACAAGTTCATCTCTATAATATTTAGCTGAAATATGATGATTTTCTAATGCGTATTCTGGGCATGTATCAGACCAGTAAATGGGTATATAAGCGTGTAACTTTTGGTGTCAAAATACCAAAAAAAAAAAAAAAATCTAGTGTATATCTTAGGGTAATTTTAGGTGCATCAACCTTATTGTTGTCTTCATCTCATTAAAAAAACCTTATTGTTGTCCGCACATGTGAGAAATCATCGAGAGAGTTTGTGTAGGGGTGGCAATTTGACCCATAACCCGCGAACCCGACCCGACCCAACCCGAATTTCACGGGTTTGGGTTTAGGAGGCTAACCCGTGACCCGTGACCCGTGACCCGAACTCGACCCGTAACCCGTTAACAACCCGCTTGACCCGTTATCCCTATATAAACTTTCTAAGTTCTAATCGGCAAAACAGAATTGTATGATGGTGATGTTATTTTGTTTTATAAGTACTTGTTACTTGTTAAACAGGTTGTTAAACAGAAGATTATGTGTTATTTTGTTAAACATGTTATTTACAGGTTGTTAAACGGGTCAACTTGACCCGAACCCAACCCGACCCGTTTAATAAACGGGTCAGGCGGGTTGGGTCGGGTTGACCCGTTTAAAAGTGGGTCAAGTTCGGGTTGACAAAATCGACCCGTTTAGTAAACAGGTCGGGTTCGGGTTGGGATTTTTGGTCGAGATATCGGGTCTCAACCCGACCCGAACCCGACCCATCGACCCGTATTGCCGCCCCTAAGTTTGTGTTAATAACGAGTCTTTTTTTTTAAGTGTAATTTTATATTTGGTACATGTAAAATATGTGAGTTATCACTTGAGTATCTGAACTTTTCTATTTACAAAATTAGTACCTCAAGTATCAATACCGTAACAAATTGATCAGAAGCTCGAACAGAGTCAAAATTCTAACGAAAAACTAGTCACATGACTCGCACGTGACCAGTGGTAGAAAAGCTCATGTGCTTAAGTGGTAACTCACGTATTTTATAGGTATAAAATGTGAAATTTAGCCGATAGATACTCAAGTTATAACCAACAAAAAATCACTCACGTGATATCACATGAACGGAATACCATCAATTGAGGAGAACAACAACCAACGATAAGTACTATATTGGTAAGTTAAGTTGCTTAAGGTACCAATTTTGTAAATAGAAAAACTTAGATAGTCAAGTGTAACTTATATATTTTACACTTATCAAATAAGAAATTTAACTTTTTATTATTATTAGTTAAGTACAAGGCCACGCAACAACGCCTACTTACCTACCAGCGTGCATTAGATAGAATATTCATTGTTATATGTGCATGTGAGAAGCTATAGAGGGTGTGTGTTAACAGGCTATAGACGGTGCGTGTTAATTTCGCCAAATTTCAGTCATCAATTGTTAAGATAAATTTATTTGGTTTTGGTTTTGATTTTGGTTTTGGTTTGCCAAATAAAAACTAGCCGAATTAATAGAAAATAAAAGATAAAAAAACCGCCAGGAAGAGGGAAGGTCACACCAGCCATGTCAACCCGGGTCGCACAGAACCAACTCAATCCTACAACCAACCAACGAGCTAGGCATTAGGAATTGAGGATTAGGAATTGGGAATTAGGAATTAGGAATTAGGAACAAGATGGAGCTCTAATGGGAGAGACAGCTCCGCCCCGCCCCGCCCGTGAGAGCCAATCGTGACTGTATTGCCCCCGCCGCTCGAGGAACCCATGCCCATGTGGGTCGACTCGTTGTATATCGTCCATCATTCCTCGGGTAGGCAGCTTCACAAGCAGTAGGAAGCTCCAATACTATTCACAAGCCCTAGAACTACAACAAGAAGGCGGCGGCGGTCGGATCCTGAGGCAGAAGGCGGCGTCATGGCGATGTTCACTTGTGCGAACAGAGAAGCACGCAGCGTCCTTTTTCCTCGAGCCGCTTCCTTCCTCCATTCCCATGCCACCAGCTTTGGTACTTACTAATAACGCCTCTCCTCTCTCGCTCTCCTCGGTCTTCCTTCTGACTCAGAGATTAGGGTTCCGTCGTAACCACTATAATACCCCGCGCTCGTGCACATGATGCCGCGAAATCTTTTGCCTATTTTAGATCCCACACATTTTTAGCATGAAACAAGTAATTTCCCTATAGGTAATCCCATCTCGACTTTAAACGTTCTACTCCTATGACACACAGATGAGTTATTGTGGCATATGATTTGCCACAGGCCACTGCTATGTTGCATGAGAATCATTTGCCGATGTATACTCTCCCTTATTATTTATGTGAATGTTTCGTTGCCATCGGACTCAGGAACTTGGCATGTGACCCACATTTGGATATATTTGTGTAAGATATTTGTTTGCTTGAGATGGGGAGATAAGTTTCAATTTTTGAAGTATTATGTATGTTTCACTGTTGTTGTTGTTTTTTACCTTTCTTCTTTAAATTGACTTACCTAGACTGATATCCGCTTATCATGCCTAACAATTATATAGGAGACTTGTTTGAAATTATATAAGACACTGGTATGCAGTTCAAAACATATGTTCCATATGAAACTGTTATTGATCAATGCTGAATACGAACGCAGGCTACAAAAAAGTGCCAGAAGAAGACAAACGTAAATTAGTTGGTGATGTTTTTAGCAGTGTTGCCTCAAATTATGATCTTATGAATGACATAATGACCTGTGGAGTACATAGATTATGGAAGGACAGGTAAAGTTATATTTGAAACAAATTGAGCATAAATCTTCATGCTTGTAATATTATTACGATTTGTCATTTTTCTCGACAATATGTCAGGTTGGTTTCAAAGTTGCATCCTTTTCCTGGAATGAAGCACATTGATGTTGCTGGTGGCACAGGTAGGTTGATGCTGTCGTTGATCTCATTAATGTGTTCATGCTATTTACTTGGCCCAGAATACAAGGAGAAGGGTTTTTGTTTTTCCTTCTAAAGTGTATATTTGGTGATTGTTTTCATTCGATAAACTCCACAGGGGATGTCGCTTTTCGTGTCTTGGAGAGCGTAAAAAATGTTAGCCGCAGAGCTCTGCAGGATGGACTAGCTGGTGTAGAAGATGACACACAGATATTTATATGTGATATCAACCCAAATATGCTCAATGTCGGCAAGAAGCATGCTGTTGAGAGAGGTATGCTATTCAAAGAGCTGTTATTTCCTCTCTAATTCCTATTTGCAAAATATATCCACCTTTCCTAGTGAAGGATGCATACCAACTACTTCCTAGTTTGTAAATGCCTTCCTGATAAATAGGTCTCGGTGAAGATTGTTCTCTTCATTGGGTGGAGGGGGATGCAGAAGCTTTGAGTTTTGAAGAGGGGTCGATGGATGGTTATACTATTGCCTTTGGAATTAGAAATGTGACACATATTGAGAGAGCCCTTTCAGAAGCTTACAGGTATACATGTTTGATTCTATATAAATGCTACTTTTGTCGGTTGGTAAGGATGCAACACCTCAGTGTAATATGTTAGAGCATAAGCTACATAAACATCTTCTAGAATGGACACAGCACATATTTCAAAATGCTCGAGAAGCTTCCTGAAATTTAATTGTTTTGAGTATAAAATCCTAGGAGTTGACTGAAAAAATGAATTGACTATGGACATTTCATTGTGGTCAATGGGTTTTCTTCTCTTTTTTTTTTGCACTAAACAGGGTCTTGAAACGAGGAGGCCGATTCCTGTGCCTGGAGTTGAGTCATGTAAATCACCCCGTATTTAAGCCACTGTGAGTCTCTCTGGACCTGTAATAATAAAAACTAAAATCTGTCTGTATGCTTGCTGCATGTCTCTCCAATTTTTGGTTCTTTGAAATGTTGTAAGCCTCTGCTGCAACTTTTTTTGACTAACGTATGAGGACTTTATATTATAACTGCTGTCTTAATCCAAAGAATATCGAATTTAGAAAAAATTCCAGCAACTTGAGAATTTCGTAAATTGATAGGCACTGCGCAGAGTTAAATGTCTATTCTTACATCTTCTCTAAGCTGTAGATTTATGACAAGCTATATGTTTATTGACTTGACTGTAAAGCATACCTGCTCTGTTTGTTTAATTAGGCTGTGTTCTGTCTTTACCACCTCTGCCATGCTTCCATGTGTTTGCCCAAATCTATGTTGATGACATAACTTTTCTGATGTTTACTTGTATTGCCGGATTAAACTTTGGATACCTTCGTAACTTTCTAACTTGTTCTCCTTGGCACTTTTAACGATTTAACTATTGAACTTTTCACTATGCTTGTTCCTCTTGGCTGTCAACTTAATTTGTATAGCTTTTTCTGTTGTTTACTTGTATTGTCGGATTAAATTTTGGATACCATTGTAATTTTCTAACTAGTTCCGCTTGGGATTTTTAATGATTTATCTATTGAGCTTTTCACTATGCTCATACCTCTAAGCTGTCAACTTAATTTGTATAGCAAGTATTTGTTTACTCAATGAACTTTTCTGGTAAGTTTTTTTTCCCTAGCTTTATCGATCATATTCACTGTATTCTCTACAGGTACGATTCCTTCTCCTTTTCAGTCATTCCAGCCCTGGGAAAACTGGTAACAGGTGATCGAGAATCTTACCAGTATCTTGTAGAAAGTATTCGCAAGTTTCCTACCCAGGTAACCATTGAATTTCTTTAGTCATTTGCACCTATTCTTATTATGTAAACATTCATACCATACTAGACAATATATGATCACTTTGATTTAAGTGTTAGAACAAAAGGAATCATTGATGATGGATATGGAGGTTTTCCATGGGTGCGATTGCATAGACAAGGTCTTGCATGGAGATTAGGATAGATTTAGCATGCAAAGTGTCAACCTCTAAAGTCTTGTATATGCATAGCAGGATCTGACGATTGGCAGAAATTTGGAACTGTTTTCCTAGGAATTGCCTTCGGTCTACGAACTTCTTCTTTAATATTCACAAAGTTGATGCGTTAGCATTGGATTTGTGAAACAGACCACGTATGAATTTGATGACGTCAAATAATTGGTGGATTTAGATCTGCACCCAAGCTTTGGCATCAGATGCTGTCTTTTTTAAGAATCTATTTTGAAATTTTATATTTCTAGATTGATTAATAGGAGCATGGACTTACCATCCCAGAATCTTGTTGAATTAGTTTAAAATCAGTTTTGATCCTCTTCCTTTTCTTTCTCCTTCGGTTTAATGAGAAACTTTTCTCATTCCTCCTTGACTATCTTGACAAACTTGTCGAACCCGACATATAGATAAGTGATGCTCATCGCCGAGCCAGAGGGCTCCTTTCCAGATTGGTGAGAGGATATAGCACTAATGGCAGAGAGTGCAAGGACATCACGGAATCTGGTTTCAGTCAGCGATACTTTACGCAAGAGCCGTTGGCAGGAACGGTTCAATTGTATGACCGGCATGTTTTCCTTTGCTACAAAACCCCTGATGCATGGCCACCCAATGTTGATGCAGCCGGAATCGAAGAACTCCCGGGGTTTCTCTCAAAAGCTCTTAAGGCTAGAAAGGAAGATATGAAAAAGAAAACTACCTTAACCATATGCAAAGGGGGGGATGGTATTGACCCTTCAACTGCAGATGTATTGATCTTTCCAGACATGATTAGATACAAACAACTAAAAGACGATGTTGACAATTTTGTTGAGGAAGTGCTTGTGAAAAACTCCAAGGGTTTATCGGGAGAATTTGAGATGTTGTCAGGCTCATATGTTTTTGTATGTGCTCATGGAAATCGAGATCAGAGGTGTGGTGTCTGTGGACCTGTCCTTGTTAAAAAATTTGAAGAAGAGATAATTGCACACAGTCTGCAAGGCCAAGCCTTCGTAAGTCCATGCTCTCACATTGGTGGTCACAAGTATGCAGGAAACGTGGTTATATTTAGTCCACATATTGATGGGAAAGTAACTGGTCACTGGTATGGATATGTTACACCAGATGATGTGCCTATTTTGCTTGAACAACATATCCAGAAAGGCCAGATTGTAAACCGTCTTTGGAGGGGTCAGATGGGCTTATCAAAAGAGGACCAGAAAAGAGCACATCACCTTCGAACTCAACCGAGTAGTGGTGAAATGGAGGAGCAAGATGCAAAATAGTCTTCTCTATCAGCTACAATAGGTTATGGGAACTGATTGGATTGGTGGTGATAAATGGTTCTAGCAGCAAAAGGATTACTACCTGTTGCTGGAACATGCTAAAGAAAGAAAACACAAAAAAGTTCAACACTGAATAGCAGGAGTTTTTGATAGCTGGAAAAATCTTAAAAGAACAACGAAGAAGCGAGTACCATGTAAGGTGCCTGCAATTTCTAGACGTTCTGTCGCTTGCTCTTGTTTTCAGTTCCCATAAGGAAGATGAGGAGGATGTTTCTGTTGATGTAGACTTACTTCCACATTTCTTTATGTGCATATTTTGCATTTCCGTCTCCTGTCCTTGTTTATGCAGTGGGAATGGATTCAAAAGCAAAAGTTTTGCAATCCTAAATCAAAAATATCTTCTTTGAGATCTTATTCCGAGGAATGAAAGTATAGTGATGGAGCAATTAAGACATCAGTGCTTGGCAAAATCATTATATTCACGAAAGTTTGAATTAATTATTATATTAATTTATTATTTTGGGATTCTGGATCATATTTCTGTCTGTAAATGCATGTATGTCTCCTTGAGATATATCCAATCACAGGACTAATCAACAGGACATACTTCTGCTGTTGGAACATTGACAACAGTACAACTTTAGCTTACTCGAGAAACTCTATTGATGTTTTAGCCTCCTTTTGCATCCTCACTGGCCAATTTTTTGAATTTGCAGGAGGCGTTTGCTCAAATGATTGTTGATGCTGGGTTTCAGAAGGTCGAGTATGAAAATCTTGTTGGTGGAGTGGTGGCCATTCACTCTGGACTGAAGCTGTAGGGAGAGCTTGTTTACCCTTTCTCTTTTGTGGTGTTACAGATTCTAGAATTTGATGGCTTACTGGCTCATAACAAGCAACCTGCTGGCCATGACTACTTGGGATTTGTATCTCAAGTCCAACTCATTGGCTGAATTTGACTAATAAGGAGTTTATCTTGTGCCATAAATGGGAACTTGTTATAAGTACCTTTAATTTAGGGGCTGTTTGGTTGGGGTGTATCCGGGTGTATCGCACGATGCACCCTCATACCCCGATCCCTCGTTTGGTTCGGACGGTGCATCACACGACACATAAATTTTCAATTGATTTCGTGCATCCTATGAAACGGCCAAAATGGCCGTTTCATACGATGCACCCTCACACAAGCTCTTCACTGGTGAACCCGGCACTGACCCTTCATCAAGGATGTCATCTCTCCCAGCTCCCTGGCATCTCCCAAGCTCCTCACCAGCGAATCCACTCCAGTGAGGACTCCACCTCCACCCTTCTCAACCCCGTCTAGTTCCAGATTTGATCGTCTCGTCGATCGGTGACCCTTCTCCAACCGTGACCAAGCGTGATCCGCCAACCACCTCCCTCCGTTGCTTGTATTTTCTGTAAGAGATTGATCTCGATGTACTTGAACTTCTTGTGGATTAAAACCAGGTTGAAAAACATCTCATGTACTTGAACTTGACATGAATTAAATCCAGGTGGGGATACATCCCATGTTCCTATTGTATACAATTATCTGTTTTTTTTATTGTATTTCAACTGCTTCAGCTTGTTAAGCACATAGATTTGAATACAGCTGTGACAGATATGCTACAGAGATATGTTGAGTGATTATTCTCAGCAAATATAATTGAGTTCATCTACTTATATATGCTAAGAACAATATCTTTACAATCGAGAGCAATTGAGAACAATTTCAATTGAATGCATCAATTGAATATAAGTTGCAAAACTTGATCATTCAACATTCAGAAGAATACATCAATATAACACAACTTAACGCTTTCATATCATTCAAAATTAAATTTCATACAACTGAACACAACTGAATACATCAATTGAACACTTTCATATCAATCAAAAATAGTACTAGAGCACATAACTTTAGTCTCATACAAAACTAAATCATATAACTGCCATCAAAGCCATCACCCATCAATTGTAGATACATTTGATACAAGCTTTCAGTTGCATTTTCAGTAAGGAATCCATTACCCTTGATGCAGGACATATTTTTGGGAGAAACCCTTGATGCAGTATTCATGGCTATCATCCACAACCTGCTGATCACTGTCATACACAAGATAAAACACCCACACCAAATCTTTTTTAAGAAAACAAACCATAGATTTGATTCATAGATGAGCCAAAGAACCAATTTTTACACTCACAGCACCTTGTCCAGTTCATTGAGGAGCCTCTTGGAATCCTGGAGATGCTGCATCTGTGTGAATTGCTCATCCTGGAGCCTATCAGAATCATTGAGGGTTGAGGGTTGCCAGGGGCGACATTGGTCAGCGGAGAATTGGCGGCAGCGCTCTAGGGTGGAGAGAGTTGCGACGGGGCGATGGCGAAAAAGGGAGGATGGGGCGTGCCAACGCGATGGCGAAGAAGGGAGGACGGGGCGAGGGAGGCCGGGACTAGCGAGGCGCGCTCTCTCTCTGGGCTGTTTTAGAAAACAGAAAATGAAAGCGGAAAACATTTTCCAAAACCAAACAAAGGGTAGTATGACGGGGATGTGATTTGTTTTTGTTATTATAATATCCAAAGGTAGTATTTTTTGAGCCGCAACAGGGACAGACAATCGGTTGGCTGTGCGGCCGGGGGGCCATCACCGACGGTGGATGGGAGTAGGTGATCAGCTGGTCAAATCATATATATAAGAATATATAAATAGAAACATATGTCAGTTACTGATTAACCCACTGCCGTTGGGACCACAGGAAAGGTGAAGGAGGTGGCGGAGAAGACAACTGGGTATGCCACAGACAAGGCAAAGGAGACAGCAGCAGGGGCTGCAGAGAAGACGAGGGACACTGCAGCTGGGACTATAGAGACGGTGAAGGAGTCTGCGAAGAAGACCGCTGGGTATGCAACAGAGAAGGCGAAATAGGCAGCGAAGAGGGCTGCAGAGAAACTCCAGCAGGCCAAAGAGAAAGCGGAGTTGACGGCCAAGGAGGGATACGAGTCCGCCAAATCAAAGGCCGCCGAGACGCTAGGTGCAGCAAAAGAACGTACAGTGGGTGGAGGACATAAACGAGAAGAGGAACTGTGAGACCGAGGGGTCTCTCTTAAGTTGTCTTGGCCCAACTTCGCTTGTCTAGGAAGGATTGAACTGTTGAAGTTTTTCAAAATATGGTTTTGGTTTTTTGTGAATAGACATCTTTTCATGAAGCATCCATTCATGAATATACACCTATTCACAAGCATCTCTTTATGTTTAAACATGAAAAGGCATGTTTTCATTAGTGTTCATACATATAAACAACATGAAGAAGTGCCTTTTCAAAGGCACCTCCTCATGTGATAACTACCTCACTCTATAAATAGCCTTCATGTCAAATCCGAAAATGCCTTTTTTTGAAATTCAGTTTATTTTCTTCTCATCTTCTATTTGAAGGTTTTCATGTCTCTAAGTTGCTGGAATAGAAATCTCAATTAAGGGAGTTCGAGTTTGACTTTGTTAGTGCATAATCTTGTCAAACATCGATCTAAGATCGGGCTTCATTGTATCCTGGAGGCGAATTTCCTGCAACCCTGGTGCACATCACTAGATTCTTAGTGGTGGGGGCAAATATCGTCTTAAGGAAAGCGACGACGTAATGCGCCTTGAAGCATCTTCTTTCCATCGACATTGACGTTCGAGTTCTTTTGCCGGGTTCATTCTTCTACGAGGAGATCTAAACCAATAATCTTAAGACGATATTTCATCAATGGCACCTCAACCATTGAAGGAACTTGCTGCAGATTTTTCTAAGCTTGAAAGATTTGATGGAACAAGATTTAGAAGATGGCAAAAGAAGATGCACTTCCTTCTCGCTGGACTAAAGGTCGCTTACGTGCTTGCAACTCCAAAACCTATGGAGTATGAACATGAAACAGCCGCTGAAAAACATGATAGAACGAAATGGGAGGAAGATGACTACATTTGTAAAGGGCATATTTGCAATGCTATGGTGGACTCTCTCTTCGATATCTATCAAAGCAAACCAACGGCCAAAGATGTATGTGATGCTCTTGAATCTAAGTACCTTTTGGAGGACGCAACGAGTAAGAGGTTTCTTGCATCTAAATTTATGAATTACAAGATAGTTGATTCTAGGCCTGTCATAGAGTAATTCAATGAAATTCTGCACATCCTAGACCAGATCAATCAACATGATATGAAAATGGATGAAAATATTATTGTTTCATCTATTATTGATAAGCTTCCTTCATCATGGAAAGAGCAAAGAAAACTTTTTAAACATAAGGAGGAGGAAATGTCCCTTGATCAACTGGGACAACATCTTCAGGTTGAAGAAGTATGAAGACTTAAGGAAAGTCTTGAGGAGGCTGGTCTCCAATCCTCAAAAGTGCTCGTGATGGAAGAAGATAAAGGCAAACATCCCTCTCATGCCAATAAATCAAATCAGAAGAGGAAGAATTTTGGCCAAAATCAAGGTCAAAATAAGAAGTTCAAAGGTGCTTGTTATCATTGTGGCAAGCCAGGGCATTACAAGAGTGATTGCCGTTTTCTCAAGAAGAAACAACAAGAATTTGACTACAAGGTAAAGTTTGTTGCTATGATCTTGGAGATCAACAAGCTTGAAGACTATGATTCATGGTGGATCGATTCCGGAGCAACAAGACATGTATGCAAAGACAAGAGTCTTTTCAAGACTTATATCTATTAACATATATCAAGAAAAGGTTTAGCAGATAGGAATGATTATGTACCTGCATTTTGTAATTCCTGTTAGACTATATATCTATTAACTCCTTTTCCCAAAGACTTAAGCTTTTGGGTTGAATGGTTAGAGTGTCTCCCATGGTATCAGAGCTCTTGGGTTCAAACCTTACTCCCTTCAATAGTCGCATCAGCCTATATGACCGTGGAATCGTCTAAACTTGTATGATCGTGGAATCGGTCATTTCTGCACGGGAGATTCTGGCTTGACAATCATGTTTTATTGAATGTCTCTTCTTAACGTCTAAGCCAGAATCTCCATTGCAGAAAGGACCGATTTCACGGTCATTCAGGCTGAGCCGATTCCACGATTATATAGGCTGAGATGACTATTGGAGGGAGTAAGGTTTGAACCTAAAACCTCTGCTCTGATACCACGATCATAAGTCTTTGGGAAAAGGGAGAGTTAATGGATATATAGTCTAACATGAAGTACAAAATGCAGGTACATAATGATTTCTAAATGCTAAATCTTTTCTTGATATATGTTTGGTAACTAAAATTTTTAGCATGTGTTTTTGGAAACAACTTAATATCTACTAGCAGTGAACTATCAGCTTCAAATGTCTTGACAGATTGCAGAGCAAGATTGAGTCCTGGCCGGTTTGGAAAGCCGCAGGCTTATTGTGTTCTTACTTTCTTTGACTAAGAATTACGGAAACTCTTTTTTGAAATAAATAGAAGGACAGTAATTCTTCTGTGAGGCGTTAAGTTGTCGCATTCTCTCAGTTAATTCTTTGTCTATGCTCTAAATTATTTATTGTAGCTTGTCATGAATTTCCAAATCAAACATGGAGCTAACGAAGCAACTATTTTAGGATATTGATACACGCTCGAATAAAAGTAACATGCGTCACCTTTCTTATGCAAGCCTTTTAACTTTATATCTTTCTTCTCTCCTTCCAGCTTGTTGTCTCTTAACCAGATCCTTCAGAGTGAGTCTGAACTCTTTGTTCTACAAAAATCCTTATGTTTCTTTATTGCATATTTGAAGGGCAATGATCCCATTCACCATCAGTTGCTCATTTCGACCTCTGCCATCCAAAATATGACCTGTGATATGATGCTATGGCTATGGATTATTGATTCTTTTTCGAATACAAAAAATTATGCTAAAAATGAGAATTATTTTCATCGTTGTACTAGTTCAGTTCCATTTCATTTGCTCGGATTCTGTCAGTAGCTGTCCTATTTCCCAACATGAAATGCTTTGATCTTGTCTGCTAGTGACCCCGTAAGAAATATAATGCACATATGTATCAATATTTCATGACTGTATCAATATTTCGTGACTGCTTCTCCACTTTGTAACTCTCTCCTGACTTCTCCAATATGCATTGACAGGCATTTGGCTGGGCCTATGTCAACAACCGCCATAATACCTGGGAGCAGTTCTACGTTTACTGGATTTGCCCCTTCGTTGGCGCCATTCTGGCTGCTGTGGTTTTTAGGGCTCTCTTTCGACGGCCTGCTGCGAAAGTTAAAAAGGCCTGATAGCACAACGAAAGTTGGTGATTTGGTTGCTATTTGAGAGGCTAGTAGGAAATAAACCAGAAACGCTGAAATCATGGGTCGAAGAAAGTGAGCTTTTCATGCTGTCACCAATGTTATGAGTGGATTCTGAATTTAGTTTGTACTTAAGCTTTAGATAATTTATCTTTTGGTTCCGTGAATTGCCAGCTATCCGTCTGCCAGCTTATCTGAATTAGTTATTGTTATTATTTCTCTCTCTCTTTCTCTCTCTTTATATATATACTAGTACTCAATTTTTAGTTATTATTAATATAAAATTTTAACAAACTCCCTGTAGTTTGTCTGGTTAGACGACTGTGTTGACCCGTAGGTGGTCCAGGGTTCGAAGGTTGGTCATTTTTTAATATATATAAAGAAACTTAGGGGATATGAATTAATGCAGGTTAACCCTTATTGCTCCTTATAAGGTTGATATATATACTAGTGTCGTCCCTTGCCAGGAATTTTTTAGAGGGAATTGGCTCTCTAACACTTGTAGAGAGAACCAATACCTAGACCGTCATCGGACGGTCATGATCTGTTTGGGGACTTAAACCCCCCTCTTCCACTATCCAGACCCGAGCCAAGCCCCTCTCCCATGCCCTACACGTCGCCGCCATCGGCTCGCCCGCCCCCGCCTCGCTCGCGCCGGCCTCCCTCGCCCCCGTCGTCGACGCCTCGCCAGCCCTAGCCTCCCTTGCGCTGGCCTCCCTCGCCACCGCTACCGAAGCCTCGCCCGTCCCGGCCTTCCTCGCTCCGTCCACCCTCGACCTCGCCCCGGCCTCCCTTGCCTAAAGGATCTTTTTGAGGTATAGGCTTTCATATTGTTCTATGCAATTCTTGATTCCGGCCAGCGTCCATTTGTTGATACACAAGCATGTTCATTGGGTTTCAATGTTTTGATGTTTCTTTCTGCATCTGCAAGCAATATGGTCAGATACGTAAACTCTACACAGCTTGCAAACATCGTGGCTTTGTTATGATTGATTACTACGATATACGAGCAGCGCTAAATGCAATGAAAGCCCTACAAAGCAAACCATTGAGGCGCCGGAAGCTTGACATTCACTTTTCTCTTCCGAAGGTTAGCACACGCTCCCAATTTTTGTTTTTAGTCTCTATCAGGATGGAATTTTTTGTGGTACTGGTTTAGTACTTATATTGCTTTACAGTATTTGTACCAGAGCCAGTGGTTCTTTCTAGTTAGATGTTTTATGACCATAATGAACTGCAATTCAAAGTATTTTCTTTCACGTTCTTTTGGGATGGCGATATCCTTAATAGAGGTGTTTCCATAGATTTTATACGTTGACTTTCATAATCAAAAGATGGGGACTTCTGTACATTCATTCCTTACATGAGTGTCTTCACATGTTTACCATGTACTACTTTTATCAGATCAACCCTACAGAGAAGGATGTTAACCAGAGAACACTTGTTGTATTCAACCTTGATTCCTCTGTCTCTAATGATGATCTCCGTCAGATTTTTTAGTTATTCATTGAATTATGTATTTGTGATTGTTGTTATTAATACTTAATTTTATCAACAGATTCGTGAAACTCCACTGAAGCGCCATGAAAAATTTATTGAATTTTTTGATGTGAGAGCTGCTGATGCTGCTCTCCGTGCTCTTAATCGGAGTGATATAGCTGGAAAGAAAATAAAGCTTGAGCCTAGCCGTCCTGGAGGTGCAAGAGGATGGTAAAGTTTAAGCAGATTCACTTTTCATTAGATACGTTCCTTTATGGCCATGTTTTTATGAAACTGAAGTATGCGGTCCACTCTAATTTGATGGAACAAGATTTAGAAGATGGCAAAAGAAGATGCACTTCCTTCTCGCTGGACTAAAGGTCGCTTACGTGCTTGCAACTCCAAAACCTATGGAGTATGAACATGAAACCGCCGCTGAAAAACATGATAGAACGAAATGGGAGGAAGATGACTACATTTGTAAAGGGTATATTTGCAATGCTATCGTGGACTCTCTCTTCGATATCTATCAAAGCAAACCAACGGCCAAAGATGTATGTGATGCTGTTGAATCTAAGTACCTTTTGGAGGACGCAACGAGTAAGAGGTTTCTTGCATCTAAATTTATGAATTACAAGATAGTTGATTCTAGGCCTGTCATAGAGTAATTCAATGAAATTCTGCACATCCTAGACCCGATCAATCAACATGATATGAAAATGGATGAAAATATTATTGTTTCATCTATTATTGATAAGCTTCCTTCATCATGGAAAGAGCAAAGAAAACTACTTAAACATAAGGAGGAGGAAATGTCCCTTGATCAACTGGGACAACATCTTCATGTTGAAGAAGTATGAAGACTTTAAGGAAAGTCTTGAGGAGGTTGGTCTCCAATCCTCAAAAGTGCTCGTGGTGGAAGAAGATAAAGGCAAACATCCCTCTCATGCCAAGAAATCAAATCAGAAGAGGAAGAATTTTGGCCAAAATCAAGGTCAAAATAAGAAGTTCAAAGGTGCTTGTTATCATTGTGGCAAGCCAGGGCATTACAAGAGTGATTGCCGTTTTCTCAAGAAGAAACAACAAGAATCTGACTACAAGGTAAAGTTTGTTGCTATGATCTTGGAGATCAACATGCTTGAAGACTATGATTCATGGTGGATCGATTCCGGAGCAACAAGGCATGTATGCAAAGACAAGAGTCATTTCAAGACTTATATCTATTAACATATATCAAGAAAAGGTTTAGCAGATAGGAATGATTATGTACCTGCATTTTGTAATTCCTGTTAGACTATATATTTATTAACTCTTCTTTTCCCAAAGACTTAAGCTTTTGGGTTGAGTGGTTAGAGTGTGTCCCATGGTATCAGAGCTCTTGGATTCAAACCTTACTCCCTCCAATAGTCGCATCAGCCTATATGACCGTGGAATCGTCTCAGCCTGTATGACCGTGGAATCGGTCCCGTTCCCAATGGCAATGGGAGGGGCCAGCTGTAGGCTGTGGTTCTCAAGCATGGCGTCCCCAGGCTCCAGCCCCTTCCCCCAAGTCTAAGGCAGAATCTCCCGAGCAGAAAGGACCTATTCCACGGTCATACAGGCTGAGCCGATTCCACGATCATATAGGCTGAGGTGACTATTGGAGGGAGTAAGGCTTGAACCTAAAACCTCTGCTCTGATACCATGGGAGACACTCTAACCACTCAACCCAAAAACTTAAGTCTTTGGGAAAATGGAGAGTTAATGGATATATAGTCTAACATGAAGTACAAAATGCAGGTACATATATCCTACTATGACGGGTTCTTAGCCGTCGGATCCTCCCTTCCAGCTTAAATGAGATCAGGTTGCACCATATGATCCAAAGGCATACCAAACACCAACATTAGATGGCCGATGCATGCATCCTACGATCATGATGCACCAGCAATTCACGCAACCAAACACCAACGTTAGTCTTATTTGGATGAGTTCCCGTGTATGCCAGAGAGACTGTTGTCCACCCAATTTCTCTTCATATGGATGGGATTTGCTGTATATTTGATGTACTTTGTTTAGTCATTTGGTATTATTCAACTAATCGGTGCTTGTCCGAATATAGTGGAGATAATTCTCTCTTTTGGTCACGGCAGGGAATATTATGAGTATAAACTGTTCTTTGATCATGCTGTCTATGTTGGAATAAGGAATGGGAAAAGTCAAGGTGATCACTCTTTGCTGATATATATTTTCTTGTCTGAGAAGCCCAGTAGCAGCTCAAATTGACATATTTTTGGACATCGTTTCAAATTGTTTAGATGTGGTCCGTCTGGAAAGGGTTAAGGGGATGGGCTTCTGAGCTGGACGAATTGCATTTTCCTTAAGGTTGACAAATCGCTAGCATGATGAATTAACTAAAGAGAAGATTGTAACGTTATATGGGTCCATTATGTTTCGTCCGTGGGAAGTATCCTACTCAACCCGCTTGACCTTTTGGAGTGGAAGAGGAAGAGGAAGAGGAAGAGGAAGGGGGTGACTTATGACTAGCTCGCAGGCCGGTAGATTGAATTGGTTGATCAGTTCCTTGTTAACCAAGACACCCTTTTTTGATTGAATTGCTAGCTTCGACTTGCAGAAATCCTTGTATATTTTTATGTCGCTGTATGGCTGGCGATCGATCTTCTTTAATCACAATCTAAAGTCAAGGGTTTGCTTACATGCTCTCGAGAGAAACGGAAATCACCAAAGAATAAACATTCATTCATCTCTTCAGCCTACAGTGGGAATGGGATGCATACAAGACTGGACTGACATATAGCGAATTGGTTCGGGCTTTTGGATGGCCAACAACCTGGACCTAATGTCAACAAACCGATCCCATGTTTCATTATCGCCTGCCTCTCTGCCGGTCCAACTTTTTGACTGCTCTTATAGGATGAATACCGCTGAATATGCTTCGCTTATAGTCTTCACATTGTCTCGAGGGGCTAACGTTAAAGAAATAATATATCATTTTCAAAAAAAAAAGAGAGAAAAAAAGATAAATTTTTGAACTAAAACAAAAAAAACGGAAAATATCAATTAATACGGCAAAATTGGGTCGCCGTTGCTGTCATAGAATATGATCTCCGCTTGAATTAATGAATAGTCATGATTTGTATATATGGATCAGAACATGTACATTATATATATTTTTTAATTAATAATAAAATATTGATGAATTAAATCAATCAATTGATATATATTTATTGAGTGAATAAATCAATGATCAGATCCATGTATAATGAATTGACGTAGTCACGTCTTAATCTTAATTCTAATGAATAGTCAAGTTGCTTACTTGATGTGAGTGACGAGCCATTATTGATGCATTATGATACGGCCCACTAGCTTAGTTGATGTGAGCTGATGCCACGGGGCGCCCGCCGAAGTGGTGGACCTCGGGAAACGCGATAGAGAGTGACGTCTAAAGACAGTGAAATTTTTTTATCAATCAATGCCCCCCGATGTACACATTTTACGAAACAATACCTGTCATGTTTTTTTTCATCTTAATTCTCTTTGGTCACTTAAAAGACTAAAATAATCATGATCCATGTATACTCATGTATCACGTCACATATATATAATAAAATAATCATTTATCCCATGATTTCGCTTCAACGCCCATCCCTTCTAGAGATGCAAAAAACATAATAAGGAGTATTGTTTTACAAGACGTGAACATTTGGATATTGATCGACGAAAAAATTCTAGAGACATGGGAGTCGGGGAGATGAGGAGGTCGTCCGGGGTACGATTCCGATGTCAGAGATTCCCACGGGAACAACGAGCAGCTCCAAAAAAGCAAATTAAAGCTGGATTGATTAATATATTTAGACAAAAAGAAGAAACCAGGTGACAGGGTCACCTGAAATCCATGTGAATGTGGCCGGCATCAAACCCCATCTAACCGTCCATCAGCCTAAATATGTATACATACATCTTTGATGATCAGTGAGTCTTTTCTTTTTACAAGAATAAATCCATCTATCTATTATATAACAAAACGTTTATGAGTACGTCATCATTTTAGTTTTAGTTATAGATATACGCCTGACATACCCAACTAGTATAAGTATAATTGTATAAAGAAAGAGGAGAGGACTGGAGCCTGGAGGAGGAGGAGTCGTGTTCTGGACTAATAAGATTGATTGCTTGTTTCGTTCCTCAGCTAGACATAAGACAGCTACCTTAGTACCTTCCATTTCCTTTCGAGAGGAGACGAGGCGGCGCGACCTTTCTCTTTTGTCTCTCTCTCTAGCTCTTTTCTCGTGTGTAGTTGTTACATATCCACAACGTACGCCAGACTCATTCAAATCCCATTCCCTCCTACTAGCTAGCTACTCTTCCGGTCTTTTCTTCTTCTTATTCTTCACGATATTTATGCTTAATCTGCCCTTCTATTTAAGTAACCCCAATCTTTGACGGTTTTTTAATTGTTCCTGTAGCAAGCATTAACATACAAACAAAGCTAGCTTCACGCCTCCTCTATCTTCTTTCATACCTTCTTCTTCCTCTACGCGCCTTTAGCTCTCTCTTTCTCTCTGTGCGCGTGTCTCTCTCTCTCTCTCTCTCTCTCTCTCTCTCTCTCTATCAGAGCTCTTCTTGATCTTTTTTTGGCTCGAGTGCGTGCGATGGCGGCCGTAGAAGCGGCGATGGTGTGGAGGGTGCCCGTACTGAGGGCGGATTCAGGGTCGTGGGAGCGTGGCGGAGGGAGTACTGGTGGGTACATAGAGAAGAGGCAGCTGTTCCTCCGGAGCTACCAGTTCTCGCGAAAGCGGAGCTCAGGTGAACGGCTCCGGCGCTCTCTGGTCCGCGCCAAGCGCCTCGTCTGGACCCGTCTGCGCGCTGCCAGGAAGCTGCCGCGCTTGTTGTGGGCTAGGTTCAGGTGCCGTTGGCTCCCCGCCGGCCGCTCGCGCAGGAGGATGTTCCACCGTCTAGTCACTCCTCCTCATCACGAAACCGGCAACCGCACCAGCACCAGCAACTGTTGGTCGTGGTGAACTCGATCGACCAGCGATCGATCGATAGCTGCTATTACGGCTGGTGTTACCCTTGATGATCTTGGTCTTAGATGGTGATGATGATGGTCTCGATGATCAGTAACCGTTAGGGTACAAGTAAAGTAGATGATCAAGGATGTCTCATCCTTTGCATATTTGCGTTAATTTGATCTTTTGGTTTTCATCTGTACACGTTTTATCGAAGAATTCATATATATATATATATATATATGATTCCTAGCTAGCTAAGCTAGATGGCTTCTTTTGTTCATTTTCTATATATTAGCTCCTCGCTTCCATGGAGTTGTTTATCTTCCAAATACAATTTAATAATTTATTCAGATCGATGTTGGAACTTGGGAGAATAGATGAAACAGAACTGATGAGAGAGAGACAGACCGAGAGGGAGAGGAGCCGAGGAGGTGAAAGCATGCTAGCTGTGATTAAGCTGTTGGAAATCAACTGCAGTGGGGGATGTACGTGATCTGTTGTTAATACTAGGGGTAAAGTAAGCGAGCATTCAAAGTGGGTGGTCGTTGAAACTTAGGGGAATGGGCCGGAGCCTGGGAAGTGGTGGGTGTTACCACCGCACCCCATGAGGTGTTCTTTTCTTTTTCTTCCCGCAATTCCACGCCATGCTTGAGAAATATAGCCTACAGCTGGCCCCTCCCATTGCCATTGGGAACGGGACACCACACGCCATGACTTGGCTCTTCTGGAGATCTCTCTCCTGATCCATTAATTTGATGACGGATCACTTTATTAATTGAATACGTACGTACACAGTAATTAATTATTTCTCTCTTTAATTCAAATAGATCTTTCTCTATCTTTTTCTTTCTCTTCCAGTCGCTCTCCCCGCCTCCCCTCTCTCTCTATCTCTCTCTCTGTCTTTTTGAAGACGTTGTCGTGGACCCAACCATCAACAAGCATAGGGGGGACCGAGCTGGACATGTGTTGATCATATGCGCGACTGCCGGTGGCGCCTGGCGCTGACATCCACCGGCCATGCATCACGCATGACGTTTGGTTCTATCCATCTTCTTCAGCTAGATAAAGGGCCGGGACACCATCGATCGTCAGTGATCAGGGATTGCCATGATGCTGATTGGAAGATCGGTACGTAAACCCCAGTGAACTTGAACTAGTAACATGGTAAAGAAAGTAGAGAGGAGCTAGAAAGTACAGCAAGAATTTGATGTGGTTAATTTGGAGGTTTTCCTAGCTGCTGCGCCCACCATTAATTGGTCCCAACAGTCACTTCTTCTGCTACTACTTGTTATGGAATCCGAGACCTTGATTGGTATATAACAAGGGGCATGCTTTGCTTAATTAGCAGCATCGGGATTCGATCAATATTAATTTCAGCACCGGTTAATATCGAAAAGGTCTTCGATGATGGATGCCACTCGTATATAATAATATGGCGGCCAATACTATTACTACCAACCAAACCATTCTCAATATTGGACGGTTGGATATCAGAGAGGCTACCTCTTTGGGCCGGGCTACGGGCTATGGTTTGAGTTTGAGATCTAGTTGGGCCATTTTATAGCACCTCGCGACTACAAGACCAAAGCCAGAATGAAGATGATTAATGCTCAGCTCGAAAACAAGAGCAGAGCAGGGGACCCCCTCCCATTGGTGTCCGACATAAATCCATTTTGCTCTTATGCCCCCTTCTTTTCCTCCCTCCCCATTTCTCCTTTTTTTCTCAATTTTGTTCTCAATTTTGTGTTGTTTTTTTTTTAGTTTAGTTTCCTTTTTTTTCATTAGTTTTGTTTTTCTTTAATAAGTTTTCTTTATTTTCTTTATTAATTTTATTTCTTTTTATCTTCTTTGTTTTTCTTTTTGGATAAACAGTTTTTTATTATATGTTTATAATCTTTTGTTTACTTTTTAGTTGTAGTTTTTGAAAGTGATTATTCGTAAAAATTTAAAAAAGTATAACAATATGGATTAAAAAAAAGTATATATATGAAAATAACAAAAATACTAACAGTTAAAAAATATATTGTGTTTTATGAAAAGTCTCTTAAACCAATATTGATTTAGCCATATTTAGGGAAGAGTACATGTAAGTATATAACAATACACAAAAAAAGATATACATCAAAATATATAAAAATATAAATTCTAATTAATATTGTCTCCAAATTTTACTCCTAACACGTTTGGTGTTGTATTTGTTATTTCGTACCACAAATGAACACTAAATAAGCTTGCAGATGCTTATCTTTTCGATAAGCGTGCATATGCTTATCTTATCAATCTTCTAGAATAATTCATGCGGTGGTCATCCACATATTACAACAATTTGAAATGTTTACAATTTTACATTTTGAAATTTTTATGATTTTAAATTTGAACTTTTAAATTTCTACAATTTGAAATTTAAAATTGTTACAAATTGAAATTTGAATTTTTAAAATTTTAAATTTTAAGATTTGAATTTTTTACGATATGATATCTTAATAAATTAAAACTTCCTATGGCCGATCTGATCGCCGGATTGGGTCCAAACAAAGGACCCCCAATTCCTTTCCCTAAGAAATAATAAACAAAACTGATTAAAAAAATAAAACTAAAAAAAATTAAATAAAAATTAAATAAAACTGAAAAAAAAAAGAAACTCACAAAAAATGGGCAGGGAAATTAAAGAAAACTGAAAAAGAAGAAGAAGAAAATGTGACAAATAGAATAAATATAGAGAGATTCAGAGAGAAAAGTGAGAAAGGAGGGTATAATGGTAAAAATACAGAGGATAGTGCTGATGTCAGGAGGGAGGGGGGAGGGAGGGGTGGGGTGGGGGCCGAGTAGCAATTTGCATGTGTACCTCACCGCAATGTAAACACCTCCTCCTTGTCCTTGGACCTTGGGTACAGCTGTGCGTGTACTGTTTACCTTCAGTTCTGAGTAACAATGTAGGATTGCTATAGTACTCTATACACACACAAACAGACGTTCATCCTTTCCAGCGGAAGCCATGAGGAGTTCTTCTTGACGGCGACGCCCTCAATGTGCCTATGCAAAGTACCCCCGTTTTGTTGGAAAAACACAAAGGATGCCAAAAGGCTACGCTCGCAGGACCGTGCGATGGTGGTACCTATAATAAGATAGGGGATTTGTTAGATGATCTCTTATTAGAAACTAACTTTGTCAAATGGTCTCGACATTAAGTCATTTACTACCCATATTATGACAAAAGATTAAACTGCTCTTATATTCTATCTATATAGATCCTAAACCCCCCTTCCCCGTCCATGTCCCCGTTGCCGATCCCGTCGTTCATCGCGTTCCTGTCGTCCGTCGTGATCCCATCATCCATAGCCGTCCATTGCGATCCCGCCATCCATCATTGTCCGTCACTGTCATGATGTTGTTCTCGTCACCGTCTGTCATGATGTCGTCAATCGCCCAGATCCGACAGAGCTGTAGGTCTCGCCGTCAGACGCCGAGCTCCCCTTCCGTCGTCGTTGTCCCATCCCGTCACAGATCCTCATTTTGAAGCTCGCCGTCCGTCCGTCGTCACGATGTCGTCAGTCACCCAAATCTGACAGAGTTGCAGGTCTCGCCGTCTGACACTGAGCTCCCCTTATGTCATCGCCATCCCATCCCGTCACGGATCCTCTTTTTGAAGCTCGTCGTCCATCCATCGTCTCGATATCGCCGCCGATGCCGATCACGATCCCGATGCCGATCCCGTTATGGTCGTCACCAAGGGCGTTGGTGATCCCTCTCCCAAGCTCGTCGGAGACCAAGCACGTCGATGACCGCGAGCCATCCCGTCCGTCACGAATCCCGTCACTGATCCAGCCGCCGATCCCAATCCAGTCGCTTGTCAAAAGCTCCCCGTCACCAATCCAGCCGCCGATCCCGATCCAGTTGCTGGTCCAAAGCTCCCCGTCGCCAATCCTGTCACCGATACAGCTGCCGATCCCGACACCAATCCAGAGCTCCCCGTCACCAATCCAGTCGTCGATCCAGAGCTCCCCGTCGTCGATCCAATCACCGCCTCCAACCACTAGAGAGCTAGATAGGGAGATTTGATGAGATCGAAGGAGGTGGCGGTGGGGATGAGAAGGACAAGGAGGTCGCTCTCCCGAGCTCGACGTCGCGATTTGTGGTTACTTTTTAGTTTTTTTGGGAGTTACTTTTCATTTTGTAGTTACTTTTCATTTTGTAGTTACTTTCCATTTCTTTTCTTTTTTTGTACTTTTCATTTTCACCACCTCTGTCGCCGGTCCTCACGATCCCCATCATCACCTCCCATGATCTCCATCCCCACCTCTGTCACCGGTACTTAAATTTCTTTTTCTTGAAAGTTACTTTCCATTTTTTTCAAGTAGTTAATTTTCATTTTGGAGAAGACGAACCGACACTAGGAAGGGGAGAGAGAAGGGTAGAGGGGCGTTTTGGTAATAAAATTTTTACAGCAGGCAAAAAAGAGACTAAATGTCTTAAGGGCGTTTGGTTGCTTGCATAAGCTAATGCAGCGCATTGCATCTGCTAAAGCAATGCATTGCATTGCATATGCTAATGCAGCATTTGAGGCCCTTTTTGCATTAACTGATGCATGCATGCATCAGTTAATACAGTGCCCAACCAAACACCCTTTTGTATTAGCTGATGCATGCATGAGTTAATGCAGTAGCCAACCAAACACTGGTATAGACTGCATTAGCTCATGCATGTATCAGCTAATACAAGCAATCAAACACCCCTTAAGAACTTCCATTGAGACTACAATACAAATAAGATATCCCAAAAAGATTAAACAATAATTATCCCTAATAAGTTTGCGAGGAAATCCCCACATAGCAACAGCATGATCTATCGAGTCGATGGTTATTAAGTACTCCATATATACTGTACTATGGGCTACGCCGCCCACCCCACCCCACCGATCTCTCCTCTTCATTACTCCTGCAGTGGGGCAACCCAAAACACATGGTCTCTGCAGCGAGGCTTTCTCCAGCCCAACTTATGTAAGCAGGCCAAATCGAGCCCAACCCTGACCCGATTTGTCCACGGACACTGCAGTCCGTCGGTGCGGCATGCGACGGACGGCCTGTTGCGTTGGGTGTCATGTTGGCTTATTGGGACAACCCAACCCTACTTCCAGGCTGTGTATCACGTGCGTGCGTAACTTACACCAGACCCTCATCATGCATACCCCATTTGTCTTTCTCTTATAACCAGCCAGACGCCAGCACGCAGGTACTTCCGCTAAAAATGCCGCAAGTTCACGATCGATGCTCAGAACAGTCTGTCACGGATTAATAGTATAAGACCACATCTACCACCAAGTAAGCGAGCTGGAAACTCACCTCCCCACTAAATACAATACCCGACAACTTCGGACGGACGTTGAAAAGAGGGGAATTTTAGAGAGAATTGGATTCCTTGCCCACCAAATTAACTAACCACCCATGGCTATGCATCACGAAATCCATATGCAGTGCACGACCAGATGCCGGGCGCGGAGGATCTCCTTTGGTTTGGCGGAGAGAGACTGGGCACCAAATAGGTGGCTGTCAACAAGTAGCCAAGCCATTATCGAATTATAATATATTATTATTATTATTCATAATCATAGCTCGTAGGTGATGGGTGTAAAGTGAGTGACAACAAGACAATAAATAAAGTTGCTGGTAATATTAATTATAGGAATTATATGATGGAATTCCCAATTCCTATTGGTATTTATATATTATGTAGAACACGCGACGTGGACGCGACGGGGACCAACCCCTCAGACCGGCAAACCCAAACCCAAATAAGAGAAGATCTCTCGTATCACAAAAAGAAAAAAAAAAGGAGTAGTCCCACTAATAAGACTAAAATATAATTAATTATTAATCAATCTCCTCTCTCTTTCTCTCTTTATCTGAAATGAAAGAGATCCATTATTTTCCAACCATCATCTCCCTCCTTCTTGGGCCTCTTCCTCTCCTTTCCTTTGCCTATCGTCGTCCTCGTCTTCGTCCTCATCCTCGTCCCTCGCTCCCTCCCTTATAAACGGCATGGCTTCTATGCTATTGGTTTGATTCTATTGTATTTGCGGGGGGACTTCTTCGTTGCCGGGCATATATATGTATGTATGTCCGATAGCAGAGGAGATGAGCCACCAAACGAGGAACACGGAGGAGAACGGTCTTGCGACGACGACATTAATGGACTGCAACACCAGCAGCGGCGGCGGAATAAGAGGAGAAGTGGGTTTGGGAGGGGAATCAAGAAAGCTACGCAGTTAGTCCTCCTTCGGATCAAGAAACTCGGCAGCAGGAGAGCTGGAGAGAGGCGCCCAAGGCCTCCTCCTCGCCCCCCTCCTTACCAGGAGGAGCCAACCGGTAAGGGTTGCTGTCTCTGTTTCTCCCGGCCAAGCGTCCCTCCCGATTCGCCACTAATCCGACAGAACCCCACCGATCGTAGCAGCTCAAAGCCGCCCACTTATTACGATTTCTTGCGTGGTCTCATTGAGAAGAATGATTTCTATTCCGAGGACTGCAATGTCCATCGAGCCATCTGAGAGCCCTGGGCAGGTGTCGGCCCTTGAACTCGAGCCCACCCACTCCTTCTTTGATGGTTCTTCATACCTCTCAGAGGTATATTTTATTCCGGTTGAGGTAGACTTGGATTTCCGATTCAGGGCATTGGATTTGGCCTGTGATTTGGTCAATGAAGACACCCGGATCGATTGGTTGTATCGTACGAGGATTGTATTCTTGGACTAGCTTGGGTAGAGATGAAGATTGTTGTACCAATACCTGTATACCCATTCTTTCTTTTATGGAATTCATGAGCAATTTGATCAACACCAGGGAGCTTTGCCATCAAGTATTGTGAGTTTTTCAACACTTTTTGTATGGTAGTTCTCGAGTCTTTACTGTATCTATCTTTACCCTGTAAAGAATCAAATTCATGTCCTTCACTTCTTTCTGTGTCTACTTATCTTGTGAATTTCATCGAACTTCAATTTACATGGAGCAATGCTTTTTTTTTCATGCAATTTTCAGACGCGTTATGAAACGCTACATGATATTTTGAGATAACATTGTTGGGCCTAGAATCTAGATGAATAAAAGGATTCACATAAACTTGCGATGCATTTCTTCAACTTTCTGACATGCGTGTGATGGACTAAAAGCTTGGAAAAAAGTAAGGTTTTTTTTTTGGGACTGTTGTACGGGTAAAATGTCAAGGACTGTTGCATATAATCAGCTGAATGGCATGGTGGACATTAAAGTACAAAAATTTTGGCAACTATGGCTCTATGTTTTCCACCGAGAATTGAATCGGATGACATCAGAGGAAGACCCGGCTAAAGCATCAATGAAGTAGTAATCTGGAGTTCTAATAAATTGAGTTCATTTGGACCGTGGCACATCACTGACTCCTATCTCTCAGAAACAACTATCTGATATTAAGTGCTTTTAATGAAGAGGTAAGTCCAAAACAAATTTTTTAACTTGTTAACCTCCTCTTTTTTGATTATTTGTTTAACTTATGTGAAGATTTTCATTGAATGACTCCTAACATTCATACTATGGTCCTTTGTTTTGCGTTAGGATGAATCTTTTACAAGAACACATCCTGTCTATGATTATTAATGCTTGTACTCATGTCTATGATTCTTAATGCTTGTACTCATAGTTTTCAATTTGGTGAAGGAAGTAGGTTGCTTTGAAGGGGTTGTGGGAAATTTTTTTTAAGTGTTAGAGAAATTACTATGATTATATCATTTACTTTACAAGGAACTGCCATCACACATACGATCTTTGAAAGTTTTCTCTATCAAATCAAAAGTAATTTACCTGTTATGTATTGTCAGGGAAACCATTTTATCCGACTAGCTTTGGTTTAGTTTTACTGGATTACTCATAAATTCTCATGATGGCTCGTATTAGTAAGTTTTAATCATCAAGTTTCAGTGGCAGGAACACATGCTTTATTCATGGTGTTCTTTTACTCACCTAGCTTCTTTCTTTAATTGTTCTGAACATCTTTTATCTGGTCGAAGTTTTTCTTTCCTTTTTGTTTTTTTTACTGTTCTTCAACCAGTATAGTTACCAACTTACCCTGAAACTAATAAGCACATCATTCTGCATTTGCAATATTCGGCTCTCGACAAGCTTGATGAAAGATTTGACATCTTACGTGATGGCATATTTCGTTCTACAACCTTTTAGGGAGAGTGCCATCTTCTTGGACTTTATCCTTTAAATTCCTTGGAGACAACATCTTCTTATGTCACAGGCAAGCCTTAAGCCTAATGCAAAATCATATTGGTGGGCAAGATGCATCTCGGTGAGTACGGGCTGGCCTGCACGAGAATCCATAGTTTGTTCACTTACAACTTGTTTATTTTTCATTTAAATGTTTGTCGGAGTGTTCATTTTGCATTCTCGAACGAGTTTGTTACATGATTAGTAATACGCTCAGTAACCACTTGTGAACCAACTCGATAAATATTTGCAAACAAGCTCGGTGAATACTCACGAAGAAGCTTGAATTTAGGCTCATAAAATGGAACTGAGCCGAGCTCGAATGGAAAATTTCTAATGGATTGAGCTCAATAAAAACTCAAGTGAACAAACATTAACACATGATATTCGGTTTGGCTTAGCTCGCACCACCCTTACCTACACAGCACCTTTTCCATGACTTCAAAAACATGGTGGTGTGTTATTGTGATTGCTACTATTCTAGATGCATAGTCAGTGGAACTGTTTGAACAGGTTAGATGGACTGGCAAAAAGTTGGCTAATTCGGCAATACTCTTCGTCAACTTTAGTTCACAGAGATAAGTCTTAAAATTTAGCCTCAAGGTGTATTAGTACAATGGTCATGGCATAATGCATGACTGATATAGCTGAGTTTCATTTTCCTTTTGCTTTTAACATGTAGCTCTTTACATGATCCCAATCTTCTTTTCCTGTTTCTTGTTATGTCTAGTTCATAAATATTTTGCTACCTTTGCTTGTACGATCTTCATATACCTCATTTATGTGTAATGTGTTGCATCAGCAATCACTTCTTGGACAGCATTGATGCCATTAATGGTTACTGTGGTATACCCTCAGTGCCATCCAAAGTGCACTCTAGCTTATTTTTGCTTCAGAAAAGTGAACCATGAAATTCACTCAAGCATGGTTGTTTGCTTTTGGCTATGAAATGTATCCTCTTCGTCTTAATCTGGTAGCTAGAAACTTTGATGGAAAGATGTCCACGAGTTTTTTCTTCATAGATCATTTTTCATGGAGAAAGTGATTTATGATTGTTAAATATGGTATTAATCAGCACGAGTCATGAAATTGGATTTGTATTTCCTGTGCAGAACTAGTTTTTAGTTTCGTCTTTTGGATAGCTACAATCTTTTGCTTTTTTTGTTCATGTTTTGTCAATCACTTTCGACAAATTTTTGCCACCGTCTTACATGTTCATCTACTTCATTTTATGTGTTGGATCAACATGCACTTCTTTGTGTGCCGTATCTGCTTCTTTGTAGATGGGAGCTTGGTCAACTTATGATCTAAAAGCTCAGGTTCATTTCGGGCATTATCTTTTAATGTGCAAGGACGAAAATACATTTCATCTGCTGTCAACAAAGTCATCACAGGTTCTTAAATAAGCGGCTCACATGGTGGAAAAACTTGTAATGATGGAGCAATTTGCCAAACAAGACGATTAAAGAAAATAACATAAATGAAAGAATGGAAAACAAGTATTGGCTTATTTACATTGGAGAGTAATTGAATAATGAACATCCAAATTCGTTCAGACCTTAAGTTATTTAAAGCCTTCATTCAAACCCCTTTCACCAACTTTCCCATATTTAATAGTCAATAATTTGGATTAAGAAAGTGCTTGACTGGTTGCTGACTAGTATCCATATCCTCTTCCAGTGGTTCTTTAGTACTCTTTTATGACTTGATAATTGGATGCATGTGAACGCCATTATGTATGGAGTTACAAGTAGACTAAAAGAAATGTGTAACCTAAAACATGGTATGAAGATGATTGGCTGAGAGGACCTCCCTCCATTGGACAAATCAGTTCGCTCTTATTTTGATATGTTCATTTGCATTGCAAGCATGTAATTGATTGCATTGTCAGCGGGACAACACTAGTTTTTGTCTTCCCATGGGATATTGCTACCAAATAGAGTCGTCCTTCCTGATGGACATGCTGGTGGTATGTAAAATATCTTTTTACAGATTTCTTTGTCCATGTGGATGCAGTGGATAGATGTATATTTTGGCAGAAGTGTTGAAAAATAAACGGTGGCACCGTTGCTTAACTTTTTTAGTTGGGAAGGCTTAACATACTTCCCTATAGGACATTGTTTTCTGACCAGGTAAAGATACATTGATCCTCTGACAGAATTTAGAGTTTCTGTGGAAGATTGCGGAACACATTTTCTTGAGCTACCTTTTGTGTTGTGAAGATATATAAAAAAACCAGGACTGATGGTCTGCTGGATTCAACTTGGACCTGGCAACGTGGGTGCTCTGTATATCAAAATGGTGCTCTGCTGTAAATGCTCTGTTTCATGCTTCTTCTTTCTTCGTCATACATAATGTTTCTGTGGTTGGGGATAGAAAACAAGTGCATTCAGCAAGTTGGATGTTGGAGAGTTGTAATTCACAGGTTTCCCCTTACCTTCATATTCTTGTGTTCAGTAGGAAAGTTGATGAGTCTTCTTCTCGAGGGCATGTAAAATTTCAATGTTGTTCACTTGAGGAACTTATTTCTCAATCTTCTAATGGTCATTTTTCACAGTGTCCAATATCAGTACATCACCATGGATGAACAGGTGGGGGGTGGCACACCTTCTGCCCTTTATTTCTGTTCAAGGTATACCTACACAAGTTGGTACTATGATGTCCAGATACTTCTCAAACATTTTCGTGTTACACAAGCAAAAAGTTAGGGCTCGCTATGTTGTCGCTTTACACCAGCTCATTTTGTCAATAAAATAAAATAAAAAAGAACCTTGGTACTATGATATCCAAACACTTTTAAACATTTATGATTAAGGTGACTGACTACAAGTCGTAACTAAAGTCGTAATTGTTTATTTCTGTGTAATCGTACACCATCAATCAGCGTTAGAAATTTAGAACTGTCATTAGCGGCTAAAAAAATCCAAAGAATCTCCATCATTCTGCACATTTAACGGCGACCCTTCTCGTGTCTGTTACCGGCGGGCAGTGGCCGTCGTGAGTTCTCTTCAAACAGCTAGCGGCGGCTAGTATCCTCTTCTATCTTTTGATAGCTGCCACTCTTTAACTTTTAGCACTGGTCAGTGGTCACTCGCCGCTGAAGGTTTAAACTTCATCGACCCACGACTTTTAACGGCGGCCATGTTCATATGTTACAAATGTTGTCTAGGAACTTACTTCCTAATCTTTTTATAATGAAAATTTTGAGAATGTTCGCCTAATCGTGATGTAATTAACATGTCTCTAGAAATCATTTGATCTCGGATATGATACATTGTGAGTGTCCGCGAGGAGGCTTTGAGGAGTTAAAGAGTCCATTAAACATATTTTCCAAGACTGCAGGCTCTCAACAAGTGTGTGTATATATACACACAAAATACATGCCTACATATTGCAAGTAAAGTCACACCTGTTTATTTTCCGTAATTGTACACCATGAATCAGCATTAAAACCATAAATAGTGGCTAAAAAATACGCACCTCTGGTAGCCATAATTTTTTTCTCGCTTTTAGTACTAATCTGCACTTTTAACGGCGAAAATGTTAGCAGATAATTATTAGCGTCGAGCAAGTGGCCATCGCTGAAAACATTAGCGGCAAAATTTGGCCGCGCAAAAGTTTCAGTGGCAGGACTCTTTACAATTTTTATTTTTAACGGCGGCCATGTCAACCTGGCCGTCGCTGTAACATCAGCGGCGGATATTTGGCCGCACAAAAGAAGTATGGGCGGTGCGGCATCGACATTGAATCCCTCGAGCATATTTTCTTTCAGTGTGACTTTGCCAAGTCTGTTTGGGACTTGATCCTTGAGAACAACCACCTCTAACCAAGCTGTGTTCTTGATTGTTGGGCCATCCTCTCTGCAATGGCAGACCCTTCCAACAATAGAACATGGATTGCTTACACCCTCTGGTGGCTCTAGAAGGAGAGGAACTCCTTAGTCTTCAACAACCAACACTCCTCGCCGCCTCAACTCTTCAGACTCATTGCAAGGCAATCAAAAGAGTTTCTGGCAGCTAGGAAACCGGCTTTTCCTCCACCAGCACATGCTCGGGCCCATCCCTTCTTGATCCGCACCGACGCCTCGGTGTCCTCTTCCTCATCTGGTCTTGCTGCTTGTTGCCTGGACAGCTTGGGAACTACCATCCACAACCTTCTCACTCAATGCCAGTGATTGAAGCAGAACTCAATGCCATTGTTGGTGGTGTCAGGGAAGCGAAGAACCGCGGCTACTCCGACTTCCATGTAGAATCCGACTGTCTGCTCGCTGTTCGCCTGCTAAACGGATCCTCAGCATGGCCAGTTTTTCTTCAAAATACTCTCAAGTCTATTTGGTGGATTACCGCTCAAGGATCTTCCTCCTCTTTCACCCACATCCCTAGAAAATGTCAATACTATTGCGAATGAGCTTGCTATTCAAGCCCGTCTCAATAGTACCTAGATGCGCTAATCCCACATCTTGTACCGTCTCCCCTGTAACCGGCCCTTTTTTCTAGCCTCCGGGCTTACTTAGTCAAAAAAAAAAAAAAAATTGGCGGGACTACGTAGTATGATCTTCATTTTTAACGACGGCCAAGTAAACCCTAAACATTAGCGGCGAATATTTGGCCACACAAACGTACCTGCAGCGGGACTCATTATTATAATCTTATTTTTAACGGCACCCAGGTAAACCTCATAGGGAGAATTAGCGGCAAATATTTGGCCGCTACAACCATAAAATATTATGGCTACTAGAGGTGATACCCTCTACTACCCTTTTACCCTTCACCTGCTATAAATTAAATAGGCAATCAGTCATAACATCATATTAGTCAATCTTATTAACATGTACACCATATTCATGTTATTTAAAGTATTTGTATCATTTTTCGTCTGTTATGCTTAGTGATGTCTTTTTATGACCATTATGCTCTTATATTATACGAAACCCTAACCCACTCACATCTCCAACTCGAGCGGCCGCATCCTCCATCTTCGCTGCCCTCTACCTCCCGCGGTCGGGGCTTGAACATCGCCAGCTGTCACAGAAACCGAAAAGAGGATCAACTTGAAGGTGAGGTGACTCATTGAGAATATGTCCTCCACCTTCATCTCCAAAGGCAACCCTCTTCTCGATTTCTTCTTGGTGGTCCCCTCATCCCCTTCCTCCGCTGTCACCACCCTCTTCTCCGTCGCCATGGATCACCACCCCCTCAAAGCCCTCAAGCTCGTCGGCCAACTCCGCAGCTCCCGCAAGTTCAACCACAAAGGGTTCCACACCTCGGCGTTGTGGCTCCATTCCCACCACCCAAAGACTATGGCTTCGACGAGTTCGGATGTATGAAGGATCTCCTTGAGATCCTCTTCCGTCTCATTGGAGGCTCCGACCCCTGTAACTACGACGTCGCCGTCGAGAAGCCAAGCAGGGCCTTCTGTTTCCACCACGGCGGATGGCCCTTTCCCTTTTGCTTCACTCGGCGGAGACAGTTCTTTCGCTTCTCGAGAAGAAAGCAGAACAAGACGAAGAAGTCAGGGACTAGAGAAGAGTGGCTCACGTGTCGAAATGGCCCGCGCCAAGATCGAGTCGGATAACATCGAGGAGGAGCGGCGAAGGAAGAGGGCGGATATGGCGGAGCGGGGCTAGTAATGTACTCTGAGGACCGGCATTACTAGTTCCTCTACGACCGTGTCATCGACTTCTTCACCGACTTTCTTAAGTTCGACATCGGTCAGTTTGGTTGTCCATTGCTCCGGCTGTGAGGCGAGATCTTCTTCTCCAATCGGCTCCAGTTAATATTTAGTTTTTTCTTTTCTCTTTTCAATTTTCAATTTTCTCTTTTCTATTTTCTATATTTTGTATGTTCTTCATTATTCCAGTTCAATATTGGCACAATATTCAGTTTTCTTTTTTTCTCTTTTTTCTTTTCTATGTTTTATATGTTGTTCATTATTCCAGTTCAATATTAGCCCTCTTTTATTTTTTCTTTTTTTTTTCTTTTTTTTTAATACGGATTCTTGACCAAAATGACTTATTTTGTAACGAAAACACAAAAAACTTATCCCAAATTGTGAAATAAAAAATAAAAAAGATTTGATACAAAAAAAATTTCCAAGAACAAAGGATGCGAGATAAAGAAAGGCCCACAGGTCTTGGTTCAAGGACATTCATAGGAAGTCCACTTCAAACAGGGCTTGATCAAGCTGGAGAAGGCTGCTTTGGTGCTGATGGGTCAGTCCAGAGGTCCCTCCCATGGACTAGGAGGCCTCATTGGAACTACTGGAGAAGAGGTTCTGGTGGTGAAACAATCAATTGGAGCAGTGCTGGTGCAACTGATGATGTTATTGTGATGGTGCTGAAGAAATCTCCTTGGAGATACCCACATAGGGTTCTTCTTGATTGTAGTGACTGCTTGATCCCAAGATCACTTTTTTTCCTGCTCCAACCCCTCCAAGAGACACAGCCGGGATACTCCTCAAATGGGTTCCTCTGTTTTGGCCTCCTTGTTGCAGTGACTTGGTTGTTGCTGCTAAAAAAATGAGTACTATGGAAGTACTATGGATGAGTGCTTACAAGAGAAAACAAGAGGATTAAGTTATAGGTTTTAAGAGGATGGAGAGATTAAAAGACCTTTGTTGAGCTTGATACTTGTTTCTCTGGAGGGCCTTGGAGTTGGCTTCCACTTCTTTGCAGGGGTGACGGAGGGGTTCGTCAAAGAAGGCGGAGAGGTTGCGGTTGGCGGCGGTGTATTGGGCTTCCTCCTCCGATTGTGTTCCGCCGGCCGCTTCCTGCAGCCCCTCTTGGTCCCGTCAAACTCCGATAGCACGTGGAATCTGCAGGCCAACATTCGAGGAGATAATATCACCAATCATTCCAGAAGCACAAAAAACAAACGCTGGTGTTGGTGTTGGTGTTGGTGTTGGTGTTGGTGTTGGTGTTGGTCGGAGGTGAAGGAGGTGCTCGGGGCGGTGGCAGTAAGGAAGGGAAGGTGGACGTCGTGATGGTGGATGGCGACGATGTGGAGGTCGATGGTGGTTCTTAGAGGTGGGATGAGATCGCCGAAGATGGGCGAATGATCGGGACGGGGATGCGGTGGGATCTCTGGCGAGAGGAGGTCGGAGTGATTGGCATCGGCGATAGAGATAGAGGCGGCGTCGACGCCGTGATCCGGTGGAAGAAGATTTTGAGGGAGGAGGAGAACGAGCGGCGGGAAAGAGAGAGGGTGTTATTAACGAGAGTATACAGGCCTTTTGTAGCATAATTTGGTGTTAAGATTTCAAATCTAATAACTAGTCTTTTATTAGTAGAATAAGATACGGTGATTAGGCCCCTTATCCTAAATTAAATTAGCAATCTCTGGTTTCAAGGTTGGTAAAAGTCGATCTCTTTGGATCAGTTGACTATATATGGACCCTGATCAATGATCATGAGCTTAGAAGAAGTAACAGGTCGATCATCTTTTCTTCTCCATGGATTTATCTCTAAAGACAAGTTCCAGCTTTAATTCCTCCTACAATTAAGGGTTCTCAGCTTTGAACGGCTTAATTAGATATTAGTTATTGTTTCATCGTATATCAACGGCGTGCTAAATGACCAGAACCTTTTAAACTAACTTAGAGACCGTTGCTAATGTAAAGGCTCTTAATAAGACTTCCGTAAACAGCTGCTTATGTGCCGTTGCAAACAGGAACAGGGTTATTGACTTATTGGACTCATTGCTCAAGCCGAGTCGCGACGAGCGTTTCTCGTTTCTCGTTGCCGTAGAAGGCCGTCGCCAAAGGATTATCAATTGTTTGACAACCGCACCGATGCAAAAGATTGACCTTCTTAGTTTAATACGCACGGCCTTTTTCGTTGCTGTAGACCCATTGCTTTGCTAAAGAGTAGTCAGTGTTATTAATGAGATCTGTAACCATTGATGAGCAAGCAAATATCTGGGGGTGATAGCAGCAGCAGAAAATGCTTTCAAAAGCAAAAGCTATTATTTCCGTTTTGTATCCATCTACAAATCTACAATGCATAAATATTTTTATAGCAAACCGATTTCATGAAGAATTAAACTGGCAGGCTTTGCTGCAACATATATTAAGCATTCAATCGGTTCTTCTTCAAACTGTTATTTCTCATATGCACATCCATTCATCCATTCATCCATCCAGTGCTGGCATTTCAGCAGCAAACACACATAACAGATCGAAGCATGAAAGCTACTCGTATCCATCTTATTCTGTTTGACATTATTTAAACGTCGAGAGCTGCACACATCAAATTCCGCGCCTCTCGATCGCTTTGCCTATTGTTCTACTACTTACTAGTCACAGCCACAGGCAGCCTCCATAGGCCGTGATATATGTGGGGTTGGCTCTCAGCCAACCTTACGTGTGGGGTCTGGATTGCAACCCACGTGGCAATCCAGATTTCGCATTTATATCTATGTACACCACACACACACTCAAGCTAGCTCCCTGCCTCCCAGCACTAACCAATGCCAAGCAAAGGGAACAGAACACCGTCAAACAAACGACAAGAAGAAGAAAGAAACAAGCCCACAAACACCAGCAAGGGCATGGAGCATGCAGCAACTAGGTAGCTAATGCTAGCAGGGGGAAACCTCAGTCATGACGGACAATGGCGTGTCGGGCGCACCCATAACCTCCGTTACTTCTTGCACCAGCAGGGGAGCGGTGGAGTTGGGGTCATGCTGCTGGATCACCAGGACTGATGCCGTGGTCGAGAACTCCGACGATGCTAGGCAACTCCCCAACGGCCCCAGCTCCGGGCTGTCCGTCTTCCCTGCTAGTGCTTGTGCTAAAGCTGGCGATGGAGATGACCGGCCGACCAAGAAGAGGTTGCACCTGCCGATAGCCTTTATTGCCGACAAGATCTGGGCCTTCCCCTCGAAAGCAGTCTCCTCCAACCTTATCGAATCATTAGACGCCACTGCCTTGCTGCGTAGCTCAGCGATATCTGAATCGTCCAAGGACTGCTGCTCGTCAGAACCAGAGTTTACAGGGAGGAAGTGGAGGATGATGACGGCGATGCCCGGGTGCTCCGCCATTCGGATCCCATAAGCAAGGGCCTCCCTGTCGTCGGGGCCGCCGAAGAACAGGACGCCGATGGTGTAGGAGACGTCGCTGGCAGAGACCTGGGTGATGCCACCAAGACCACGGTCGACGAGGATCCCGACGGAGCAAGGGGCATGACGAAGGACCCGCTGGTTGACGTGTTGATAGGAGGTTCCGAGGGACTCGAGAGAGCCGTCCATCTGCTGGAGTTTGTGATATGGGAGGACGATGAGGGCAGCGCGCTTCTGCTGGGCGCTGGTCACAATGTCCTCGTGGATGGTGTGAAGATCCGAGATGGCAGTCATGGGACGGACCCAGACGCGGCTGAGCCGCTGGTACGCCTGGAAGGCCACCACTACCTGATCTTCACCGGCGGACCCCGTCTTGTTCCAGAAGGGGAGGCCGTTGCGCCGGGCCTTGTGGACCATGGAGATGGCCGAGGATCGCTCGGAGAGTTCCACCAGGTGCATGGCGTACAAAACAACGCCACGCCGACGGGTGCCACGTGAGGACTCCACCAAGTTGATCATGGTGGGGATGTTGCGAGTGCTGTGGAAGCAGGCCAGGACGCGGAGCTCGCTATCGGTGTCGCCCCGCGCGATGGTTCGGTGCTTGTACGGCGCAGCCCTACGAGCCGGCTTGTAGACGGCCATCACGATAGGCGTGGTGATGAACGTCGTGAAAAGCGCCATCAGCACCAAGATAGCAAACGTCTCGTCGTTCAACACCTGTCACGGTGGCATGAAAGTATTAGACCCACCATCAAAAGAATTGGAACTGAAATTAGAATTGGCTTGCAGGGCCAGTGTTCTAGTATAAAGAAAGAAGCTTGAGGAGCAATTCAAGGAGTTTAAATGGGTTCAAAAAAATAAAAAAAACCTACCTTGCGGTCCTTGCCGATGTTGAGGACGATAAGCTCGACGAGACCCTTGGTGTTCATGAGAATCCCGAGGGCCAAGGCCTCACGCAGGGGTATCTTGACAGCAAGGGAAATGATGATGGTGCCGCAAATCTTGCCAAAACATGCCGTGAATATGACGAGTGCCAGAAGACCCCAAGACCGACCTCCGCTAATGGTTGTCACATTGGTCTTCAGACCACTGGAGACGAAGTAAAGTGGAAGAAAGAGTCCTGAGATTAGGTCCTCAACCTTCTCAATAAGAACCCCGGCAAAAGGCCCGTCCTTTGGAACCACGATGCCCACCACGAAGGCACCGAAGAGGGCGTGAATGCCAATAGCGTCAGTGATGAATCCGGCGGCAAGGACGGTGGTGAGGGTGGCGCAAATATAGATCTCCTTGACGGGCTCGCCCTCGGGGGAGCGGCGGGCCATCCAGTTGAGGATGGGTCGGAGGAGGACGGCGACGCCTACGACAAAGGTGACGCCAGTAAGGAGGACCCAAACAGAGACAAGAGGTGAGCGGTTGCCAGAGAGGGCAATGGCGAGGGCGAGGAGGATCCAGGCAGCAACATCATTGACAGCAGCGGCGGACATGGCCATGCGGCCAATGTCGGTGGTGAGAAGCTTAAGTTCAGCGAGAATGCGAGCAAGAACAGGGAAGGCGGTGATGGAGAGAGCGACGCCCATGAAGACGACGAATGGAGCCTGTCGGGCGCCTTTGGCGATGGTGGAGCGGAAGGCAAATGAGGTGCCAATGCCCATTACGAAAGGGAGGGAGATGCCAACGAGGGCGATTGCAAGGGCGCGCTTGCCGGTCTGCTTGATGGCGCGGAGGTCGAGCTCGAGCCCCACCAGAAAAAGGAAGAATAGAAGGCCGATGTTGGCCAGGGTGTCCAGCACCGTCAGGCTGTCCTGGGGGAATACGTTGTCGAGGAACCGCTTGCTCCGCCCCAGCGCCGACGGCCCCAGCAATATCCCTCCCTGTCCATAGATGATGATGCCGTTTAGCTTAATTGATATTGATCACGAGTAACAACGTTACAATGTGTAAATATGGGTGCGCACTCTTGAATCAAAACTCCAACAACAAATATCAAGTGGCATGCTCGTTGGACTCTTCCATGCCACATCACGGTTAGACTCAAGTTTGGCCGGCTCCAGCTCGAACACATCACACAACAAACAAAAAAAAACAGAAAATAAAGCTCGAAGAAATGATAACTTCGTCTGCGGATCGAGATGAGATGCGATGCGATGCATGCAGTACAAGATTCCGCTAGATGAGTGTTTACATCTATCATCTATTATATATTTATATATGGTGATGTACTACTTAATTACCATCTCTGGGATATGCCTACCTATATTCATTCTTTACCTATTCAAATAACAAGGCCTTATGTCATCAAGGGCTTTAAATCTTTCTAATCCAAATTGATATTTTGTCATAAGTAATCATGAATTAAGGGAGGGAGGCTAAGGTGTCCTAATTAATTAGCTCCTAACAAACATGTGCTTCAGGGGCGTTGTTGTTTGACTGACTGCATTAAAAAGGTCGAACTCGTGGTTGTTGTGATGCAGCAAGAGGGAGGGGGGAGAGGGGCCCAATCAATCTCGGAAAAGGGAGAGTCCACTAGGTCCAGAGAAGAAGGCGACAAATAGAACAAGGATAGATGGATGGATGGATGGATTCCTCCCAAGCCCTTGGGATCGGGAGTTTCCTAATCCACCGCCCCAGCCCCAGCCTAATTAATTAAGACCACCCTTTATTCTTCCCATTTAAGGCCAAATATTTTTCGTCCTATAATCCAGTTCCTTCCACCATATATGCTCCATGCTTTAATTATTAGCTAGGGAGGGAATCCGCGGATATCCATCCACGATCCACCCATAGATCTATCCACCACTAAATATTTCAAAGAAAGATCGATATAAAGAAATAAAGAGGGGAAGAGGGTTACTGACGATGATCTCGGCGATGACGCGGGGCTGGCGGAGAGGTCGGAGGATGAAGGCGAGAGTTCGTGTGAGGACAACAACGATGCATATCTGGAGGATGATGAGTG
Organism: Narthecium ossifragum; assembly: GCA_963920575.1. Taxonomy (NCBI): domain Eukaryota; kingdom Viridiplantae; phylum Streptophyta; class Magnoliopsida; order Dioscoreales; family Nartheciaceae; genus Narthecium; species Narthecium ossifragum. Next base: position 213,688 of record OY986965.1, read on the forward strand.
GCAGCGCGTAGTCGAGGGGATTGCTCCCCTGCCACGCCCCGTTCGACGTCGCCTTCATCGCCGCCGGGCACCCCGGAGGAGGATTACCCGTCATGTTGGAAGCCATCTATCGATACTCTCTCTTCTCTTCTTCACCTCCCCTCCAGCGAGCGACGACGAGACCCTCCCTAGCTAATCACCAGAAAAAGGAAACATCAATCACCCATCATCACATCTATACGTACGATCCTCGTCGTCTCGCAATGCGATTAGGTTTGGAAGGATAAAAATTCTCTAGAAAAAGAGAAGAGGAATTCATACCAATACCGAACGAGGCTTGGTGGGTAACTCCCTCTGGATCCTCTCTATCACCTCTCTTCTATCTCTTTTTTGAGATTCGACTAAAAAGGCTTGGGGGATTGGAGCGTGGGTTCTATCTAGCTAGTAGACTCTCTATTTATAGTGTCCTTAATGGGCCCCGTTCCTGAGAGCTGGAACGTGGCAGGCCCACCCAGATCAGAGTCCAGGACGCTGACTCCGCCCATGGGACCCATCATCATCCATATGGGACAGCTAACCCGTTCATTAAGTGTCTGTGTGTAAACTAAAACACTATGGGGTGTTTGGTTGCTTGTATTAGATGATGCGTGCATGAGCTAATGCAGCATTTTGGTTTATACCAGTGTTTGGTTGGCCACTGCATTAACTAATGCATGCATTAGCAGATGTACAATGCAATGCATTGAACAATATACTGTATTAGCTAATACAAGCAACCAAACACCCCCTATGTATAGGTGTCATCCGGCGGCCTATATTACAAAACATTACTTTATTATTATAATAGATAAGCCGATTAGGGCATCCATCCAGCCGTGCCCTCGAACGGTTTATTAGTAGTTGGGTTTTCGTCCATCAAAATAACCGAATTCTCTCTCTTTTTAAGGTTAATTTGGGCCCGTGTCGTCGGTCATCCCTCCACGATCTAAGATCGTGAAGTGAAGAGGGAGGTTTGATTCTTCCCGCTCTCTCTTATGAGTTTGATAAGATCGAGGTCAATCAGTACGGTTGTCATCATCATGGAAGCATACAGATCCATTTCTTATCTCCAATGGTTGATGGTTTGATGGACACGAGAATTTTTATTTTTTAAATAGTTTGAACACACCGACCTACTTGATTGCATGTGTAAATATAATTATTCACCATTGATCTCTCATCAAATATAACTATCCATCCTCCAACTCCTATATATATTTACTAGTGGCCCCTGCCACTTGGGAGGTAACCACGCACTAACTTTTCCGTTAATCATTCATTAACTTTCCTCTCATCTCTATTAATCACCTATAATCATTCTATCGTATAAGGATAATTTTTAAACTTAAACAAGTGGGATAACTAACGAGTCAAACACTACCGCTGTTAGATGCATCAGCACCCAATAATAGCTTATCAAATTGTATACACCTGCTCTGTGGAAATGCCTCCAGGCGGGTGCCTCTCTGTGTATTATTCCTGCTGTGTAATGATTGGAAGTTCCTCAAATCTCAATCTATTCACAACTATATTTGATCAATTCTTGGTATCCATGATTTCAAGTATCCCCATTGAGTTGCAAGACTCATGGTGTTAGCCTTTTGATCCGACAAGTAAGATCACATCCAGGTCCGCTTATATGTTTCCGTCCCTTCCTTTTCTCTCGATTTTGGAGGACCATCGCTTCTCTCCTTCTATTTGGATCAATCTCTGGCATCTTCCTACCAGTCCTCGAGTGCATTTTTTCATTTGGAAACTTATTCATGGAAGATTGCCTACTCGGGACGCGTTATGGCATTTTGGTTACATCTCATATGATAAATGCCCCTTGTGTGGTCTGGCCCGAGAATCCACTCTTCTTCTTGTGTACTTTTGCAAAATCGCTATGGATGCTTCTTTTTTCTACTCCGCAGCTCGGTTATTTTGAAGATTTGATTACTATGCTGGGACGCTCATCAAGTGATGTGGAATCTCTAGTATTCATATCAACAGTGTGTTTTGGTCTTTGGGCTTTGTGGGGTGCAAGGAATGATATTGTTTTCAAGTCTGAAAAAGTGGAGGCTCATGCTCTGTTCTGCCGTGTTAGGAGGTGGGTAAGAGAGTACCAAAGTAGTTGTTTCGTTTCTGATGTGAAGGAAGTAGCTTTGAATCAAACAATGG
>OY986965.1:220865-233734 GCA_963920575.1 Narthecium ossifragum
ATCAGGTAGCTCATCTATTATTCTCACTGAATTGGTTCGGGTCGTGCGCACCAGAGATGTATTGGATGGACTCTATACCTTTGGGAATTGTCATCGCATCAAGGTACAACATTGTACTACATACATTTGGTGAGAATGTCTTGACTTGTTTTACTCACTTGCCATTAAGGACTCCTCCAGTTCCAGACCAAGAACGTCGAGAAATAGCTATTGCCCATGTTGGCAATCACTTCGTGCAAGTTTTCTTGCACCCTCATTATCCTGTACCACCTATCCCAGTGTGGTGGTGGCAACATTCATTATACGAAGCTAAAGGATGGGCCGCTCGTTATATGACACGTACTCATTTGTGGTACGAAGTAACAGGTATTCCACCAAGTGCGCCGGGAGCCGAATTTGGAGGCAATATTGATTAGAATCTGTATTTTTATATATTTTTGTGTATCTCTTTTTTATGTATTGTCACATGTACTCTTTCTTGATCATGACTAAATCAATATCAGATTAGGAGACTTTTCACAAAACACAATGTATTTTTTAACTGTTAGTATTTTTTGTTATTTTCATATATATATATACACACACACCTTTTATTTTGATCCATATTTTTATATTTTTTTAAAATTTGTATAAATAATTACTCCCAAAATCTACAACTAAAAAATAAAAAAAGATAAAAATATGCAACACATGAAAATTTTAATATAATTCGTCTAGGGAGCTGCTTATTATATATATCTAATTATCTACAACTAAAACTGATAATAAAAAATAAATAAAAATGATAACAAAGAATAAAAAATAGATAAGAAAAAAACAAAACTAATGAAAAAAATCACAAAACTAATATATGTGGCTGAGCGGGCTGGGGGGGCATAAGGGGAAAAATAAAAAAAAAGAAAAAACTGAGGAGAGATAGGATGTGTCAGAGATAGGGCGAGAAGCAGCTCTCATATCCCACCCACCTGTTACTATACCGTACTACTGTACTGTTTGATAATATTTAAGAAGACTAGAGATAGATTTCTTTAGGCATATGCCTATTTAATTATAATAGCCCACTTGGAATCGCCCAATAAGCGCTGCTCATGAATACACACACATATGTATACTTGAGGAATAATTTAGTCGTGTGATTGAAGAAGACAGTGCGATGATGAATGATATTATCGCACGCGTCTCACGATCGATGCATTTCCTTAACACTTACATGCGCGCATATATCTCTATTAACATATCATTCTTATATAATATGATGGTTAAGAAGTGCATCTTTTGTTTATCATAACTGGCATCCTACGTGGCAGATATATCCTATGTGGCTGCTGATGTGGAGGGGTAATAGTGAGGGAGGGGGGAGTTAGGATGGGTTAGTGGGGAGTTATGAGGGGAGATGGTGGTTACCCTGCCAAGTGGCAGGGGACCCCACTAGTCCTTATATAGGAGGATGGTTATAAGTTAACATTTGGTTGTCCTAGGTGGCGTCTTACGTGACAGGATTTATCCTATGTGGCTGCTGATGTGGAGGGGGTATTAGTGGGGGAGGGGGAGTTAGGGGGGTTAGTTGGGAGTTATGAGGGAGGTGAGGGGGAGATGGTGGTTACCCTGCCATGAGGCAGGGGATAAGACTAGTATATATATGGGGGAAGGGGCCAGAGCCCCACATGCAACAAACCATCTGCTCATATGCCCATGCGGACTGTTTTGGGGTAAAGAATCCAAAAGGTGATAAAGGTTGCCACGTGGAAGCATTATTGCGTGCGCGAAGCATCCTAAAAAGAGATCACGAGCGAGCGAATCGGGTCCCCGTTCCGAGTTCGGATTCGACCGGATTCTTGCTTGCTTCGCGGGCTAAACCCGGCCCCACCCCGGGCCACTTCTCTTAGAAGCTTCTTCGAGTGCTACCCCCACTTTATTCATTTTTTTTATAATTAAACCCCATTATTTCTAAATTTGTGATTTTTTTCGAGTGGTTTATTTTTGGAGGTGTCGACGTCCACACTGCTCCTTTGTAATCAATGATTAAAATGGGATTCTCATTTTTATCAATGATTAAAATGGGATGCATGAGTGTTGTGATTCCCATTTTTATCAATGATTAAAGTCATTTTTGTCAATGATAAAAATGTAATGCATGACTTTTTTGTTCTCATTTTCATCAATGATAAAAATGGGATGCATGAATGTTGTGATTCCCATTTTTATCAATGATAAAAATGAAATGCACGAACTTTTGGTTCCTATTTTTTACCAATGATAAAAATGGGATGCATGAGTACTATGATTCCCATTTTTATCAAAGATAAAAATGATAAAAATTTATTCTCGAAATGATAAAAATGCATTCTCGAAATGATAAAAATGAAATTCTTGGAATTTTTCTCATTCTCGGAATGATAAAAATTCATTTTTATCTTTCTCGAAATGATAAAAATTCATTTTTGTCTTTCTCGGAATGATAAAAATTCATTTTTATCTTTCTCGGAATGATAAAAATGAGAATAATAACCCACATTTTTTCATTTTTATCCATTTTTGTCATTTTTTAATATTATTATTCTCATTTATCATTCTCACTTTCCCATAATTTTTCATATTTTCTAACTTTTCCTTTTTTTGCCGATTTTTCCCTATTCAATGATAAAAATGGGATGCATGACTTTTTGGTTCTCATTTTTATCAATGATAAAAATGGAATTCCCATTTTTATCAATGTTAAAATGAGAGCATGAGTGCTGTGATTCTCATTTTTATCAATGATAAAAATGAAATTCTCGGAATGTCTCGGAATGATAAAAATAAAATTCTCAGAATGATAAAAATGAATTTTTATCATTCTCGGAATGATAAAAATCAAATTCTTGGAATGATAAAAATTATTTTTTATCATTTTCGGAATGATAAAAATGAAATTCTAGGAATGTCTCGGAATGATCAAAAATCATTTTTATTTTTATCATTCTCGGAATAATAAAAATGAAATGCTTGGAATGATAAAAATGAATTTTTATCATCCTCGGAATGATAAAAATGAAATTCTCGGAATGATAAAAATCCATTTTCATCATTCTCGAAATGATAAAAATGGGATGAATGACTTTTATTCTCATTTTTATCAATGATGAAAATGGCATTCTCATTTTTATCAATGATAAAAATCGGATGCATGACTTTTTTATTCCCATTTTTATCATCTATTATATAAGGAAGAGCGGTTTTTGAAATGTCTCAACTATAAGACATAAAGAGCGGTCCAGATCTATCTCCAAACACATCCAACGGTCCAGATTTCATCATCTGTTTTGAGATTCCCACCCAAATTTTACTTCCCTCCAAAAATTCCCGCCCAAACTTCCTTCCTCCCACTCACACACCCACCAACCCACCTACGAATTCAAACCCTTCTTCAGCTGAGAGAGAGAGAGAGAGAGAGGATGGGACTCACGTCCCATCCGTCCCCTCTGCCTCTCACCCTCTCCCTTTACCGCCCAGCCTCTCCCCTCCCCCGTCCCCTCTCCCTCTCACCCTCCCCCCGCCCAAGCTCCCCTCTCCCCCGTCCCCTCTCCCTCTCTTTCCCCTCGCCCAAGCTCGCCCTCGCCCGACCTCGCACCGTCGCCGACCGCCCAACCCTCCACGCCGTCACCCGACGCCACCCTCAACGCCCGACGCCCAGCCGATGACACCCAGCCGGCAACGCTCAAGGTAGAGTTCCCATCCCCTCTCCTCTCCCCAGCCGGCGCCGCCCGACGCCCCACTGATAACGCGTGAAAAGTGCACAAATCGCCCCTTTAACTAGGTCCTGTTAGCCTCCGAGCATTGCTATTTTGATTGTCTTTTTCCCATTTCAGGCGTAAGGAACCTCAACGAAGATTAGATCAAGTTTGGTGCTAAAAAGAACAAATAAAGAACCTGCGAAGTCAAAGGAGCAAAGGTGGGCCATATTTGAAGATTAAACTGTACCTTCTTAGGAAGAACCAGATGATGTGCTATATATGGTTGGAAAGCTCTTGAAGTCTAGATTCCAGAACTTTTTACGGTTCGTGATTTGGAGTTTCCTAGAGGAAGATATGCTATTTTTAGTACAGAGGTGCAGAAGAAGCAGTTACGAAAAACCCAGATCGATCTGCATCCTAAAGGAGATCGATCTTGGTCGGGCATTACCCAGATTTTGAGGTCACGAACGAAGGAGATCGATCCCATTTCCAATGGAGATCGATCCCTTTTGGTTCTGGGAGAAAAATAACGGGCTGAGATCTAATCCGAGTTAGGGTTTGTAGAAGGCTTATAAATAGGTGTTAGGAGAGAATTTTTGGCAGCCACCCATAGGCGAATTTTCCTCTCCTCCTGGGTGTTTCCTTGGTTCTTCTTCCTCCACAAACATTAGGGTTAGGTCTTGAAGATAGATCCATGGCGGGAGCGCGTCATCAACCTTCCCCGATGGATCGTTTCTTCAAGATGAGTAGCTAAATCTTTATTTTAGGAAATTCTATGATGTAATAGGGAGTTTATTTCGGTTTTCCTATGGATCTGAGCATGTACTTTATGATGGTTTAATGGATTAAATTCGGATTTTATATATCTATTGGTAATAGTTCTTATGGTGAATGTTTTGTTTGCTCTTTGTGCCCTAATTTCGGTCTGTCTTATCTCGGTTTTTCCGTGGGTATACAGCCGGATTTTGTGAAAACTCAAAACACAAAAGTTGTAGATCTCTGTCTTAGCTTTCCAACGAATCTTGAATCGTCTCGTTTCGAGTTCGGATGTGAAAGTTACGCTGAGATTACGCTCGCTGGTTTTGAGCATTGCATGTTAGAGGCTAGGATTAGGACTTGTTCAAGTTGCTTTCATGCTAGAACCATGTTAGATCTTTGGATTGGATTCTAAACCCTAACTTATGATTGTAGGAGTGCTAGAACCACTGCCTTAATACTAGAACCATTAAGACCTATGATTATAACCTATGATTCATTCTTTATCTTTTTCGATTAGACGATCTCAAAGTGCTAGAACCACTTTGATTATTTTCATACCAATTATCCGCTGATTTGTTCTTCATTCCGACATAGGCTTCTAATGAATCTATGTTGAGTGATAGTGGACCTAGTCGATCTTCTATCAACCCTAGAAAACCATCTTGAACTTATTGAATTGCTCTTATCCTAGGAATGCCTAGATAGCTCTCGATTACGGATTAGAACTTCCTAGCCTTTTCTCTATTGTTATTCTCCCAATTTAGTTTAAAGACCAATTATCATCTATCTTCCTTAACTTTTGATTTAGAACTATGCACGGTAATTAGGCTTAATCCTGTTTTCCCTGTGGACCGACTCGAACTTGCTACTATCTACCCATAAAGTAGTTAGTTAGTAGTTTGATTATAAATTTCTAATTTTGGCGTCCTTGTTAAGGTAACGACACTTTTCAAGGCGTGTCAGAATTTTGGCGCCGTTGCCGGGGAAGAACGGTTTATTAAGTTAATTGCCTAGTGTAGTTTTATTTCAATTAGTATTTTTATTTCTGTCGTTTATTATATAAAAGACCAAAAATAGTACCAATGCTAATATTTCCTATCTTTTTTATCGTGCGTTAGGGACTTTGACGAAGCACCTTCCAAGCGGAGAAGGAGCATCGATCAAAGCCTCACCGAGATAGCACTGTGAGTATCTCTAAACCTTGGTTGTTCTTGTGATGTGGTATATGGATGAATGTTAGTGAAGATTCAGATTTAAATATTACATTGCAAGAATTCTTGAATTCTCGTGCTACATTGCTTAGACCTGTGAATATTTCACCTGATTCATCCATGGAAAACCATAACTTAGATGATCATCATGATCATGATGAAAATCCGACCCATCATGAAGATCAAGGCCGCATGAATATGAAAGATTTTTACATTCCTACCTCATTTACTTCAAATTCATGCATTCAACCCCCAGTAATAGGAGCTGCCCACTATGAAATCAAGCCTCAGTTCCTTCAATCTCTTCCTGCCTTTCATGGTCTGTCTCATGAAGATCCCTACAACCATATAGAAGAATTTATCTTGATCAGTTCGACCGTGAAAGTCAATAATTTCACTGATGATGCTTGGAAATTGAAACTCTTTCCCTTTACTCTCAAGGGCAAGGCGAAATATTGGCTTACATCTTTAGAGCCCAGATCTATCACGACTTGGCCTCAACTTCAAACCCAGTTTCTTGCTAAATTCTTTCCAATTACCAAGACCAGTGATCTTAGGAAAGAAATTTCTTCTTTTAAGCAAGCTGATGATGAACCTTTTCATGAAGCCTGGGACCGGTATAGAGAACTCCTTAGAAAGTGTCCTCATCATCAATTTCCTCAATGGGCAATTGTAGAAAACTTCTATAATGGTCTTAAGGAGAGACATCAAATGACTATTGATGTCGCCTGTGGAGGAGTATTTATTACAAATCCTCTTGATGATTCTTGGAGACTGTTTGAAAGACTAGCTGAAAATTCTCAACACCATGCTTCATCCTCTAGGTCTACCCACGATTCTTCCAATCAGACCAAGCCTAGAGGTACTCTGGAATTGAATGAATCGACTCGCTTAGCCCAGCAAGTAGATGCCCTGAGTAGGAAACTGGATCAAGTCTTAAATCAATCAGCCAATCAAGTTGCATCTTCAAATCCTTCAAATCCGTCAATGCCATCTTATACTGCAGATGTATGTTTCTTATGTTCTACTGCTGGCCATGACGTTACTGATTGTTATTTAGCTCCTCATTATCCTGAACTAGTTCAGGAAAATATCAACGCCATCTATAATCATTCCAAGCCAGCTTTTGATCCTTACTCCAATACTTATAATCCTGGTCCGCGTCATCATCCTAACTTCTCTTGGAAAACTCCTGGACAGCAGCCTGATTCCTTTAATCCAAGACCACCAATGAATAATCAAAATCCAAATTACCCTCCGAAATTCCAGCCATCATATCGGCCGCCTCAAAATTATTCCTCCCAAGTACCTTATCAATCTCAACCTTCTCAGTCTTGGGAGTATCAACAGTATGGACCTCCACAACCTCAAGCGATTCAAAATCAATCATCTCTTCCTCCACCACAATCGAATCGAAGTCCAAATATTGATGATAGACTTGTAAAGGCTCTTGAGTCTTTTGAAGCTTGCACCCAATTGGTTCATTCCCATTCTCAAACTTTAGCTAAGATGGAAACTCAAATGGGTCAATTGGCTAATTCTATGCATAGGAGAGAAGAAGGTACCTTACCAAGTCAACCCATTCCTAACTCTAGAGGTCAACATTCCGTTGAGTCTTCGCATGAACAAGTCCAAGCTGTCACTACTTTGCGAAGTGGGAAGACCTTCGCTAATATCGAGAAACCGGAAGAGGAATATCTAGATCATGATCTTACATCTCAACCTCTTAATGCAACTCCATCTACTTCTCAAGTTCCATTAGATAGAGACTTGCATGAACCTAATGATGAGGTGTTACCCAAAACTTCAATTCCTGCTCCTCATGATTCTACTTCATCGCCTGAGCCGAATCCTAGGACCTATGTTCCGAAAATTCCTTTTCCTGAGGCCCTGGTAGATCCGACTTCACGTCCTTCTAAAAATTCTAAACTTGATGAGATGGTTGAAGTTTTCAAGAAAGTTCATATCAATATTCCTCTGTTAGATGCTATCAAACAGATTCCGTCTTATGCGAAATTTCTGAAAGATTTATGCACTCAAAAGCGTCGATCTAGATCTCATGTTTCCAAAAAGATTTTCTTGACTGAACAAGTAAGCTCAATCCTTCGTAGTGATATTCCTCCTAAACTTAAAGATCCAGGTACTCCTACTATTTCTTGCACTATAGGAAGCCATTTGATTGATGGAGCTTTACTTGATTTAGGAGCTAGCGTGAATCTCATGCCTAATTCGTTATATTCCAAGTTTGGTATAGGAGAACTTAAACCCACTGCTATGACTCTTCAGTTAACTGATCGTTCAATTAAAACCCCACATGGTGTGCTTGAAGATGTTCTAGTTAAAGTTGGTCAATGTGTGTTTCCTGTGGATTTTGTGGTGTTGGATATGGAACCAAGCTTGCAAACTAAGAAAAATGTTCCTATAATTCTTGGTCGACCTTTCTTAGCTACAGCTAATGCTTGCATTAATTGTAGGGATGGTATTATGACACTTACTTTTGGGAATATGGAATTGAAATTGAATATTTTTCATACATCAAAACGCCATGCATATGATGATGATTGTTTCATGATAAACGCAATGATAAATGATGATGATATCGATAAGTGTGTGGATGAGGAGGTGAATAAAATAGTGCATGATGATGATGATGATGTGTTTAGTGGAAGTTATAAACGTCCACGTGATGTTGTTGTCTTTGATGATGATGAGATAGTAGTTAAAAATGGTTTCCCAGATCCAAAAGTTGATATTCCAAAGTTGAAAGATGAAGTTGTGGATATGAATGATGATTCACCTATTTGTGATGTTAATAATCTTAATCTTGTTGAGGATGCGAGAAACGATGGTTTGTACGAGGAGGTCTGTAAGATTTCTTGGAGGAAAATTTCGATTGATTCTGGACCCCACCTTTCTTCGACTCTAGGTTTACCGTCTTTGATTATGCCACCTAAATTCAATCATCGGAGAATTTTTAAAGATGGTGATAAAGTTTGGTTGTTCAAGGCCAAACTAAGGGTATCCCCCGGTAAGCCTAGGCCTGGGTGGATCGGCCCATTCATCGTGCACCGGACTCTTTCCCACGGGTTTATTAAAATCCATCATATTAAATCCGGCTCAATTTTTAAAGTGAAGGGTCATAGGTTAAAACCTTATATTGAAAATCCTCCCCACCGTGATCCGACAATGACATTGGCGGAGTCACATTATAAGTGATCGGTCGTTAACTTCGTCGGGCTAGCGACGTTAAACCAAGTGCTTGATGGGAGGCAACCCATCGATTTCTAGTAGTTACTTGCTCTTTATTTATTTATTTGCTTTTCGTAAGTTTTGTCGTTTATTTTTTTTATCACTGTGTGCATGGTTGCTGTATGTTTAGACCTTGGGGGTAGTGTGAGTAGATGCTGATTGAGGGCAGAATCTAGGTTAATCACCCTGGTTCTGCAGTTCTGGAGAAAAGGGATCGATCTCCATGACTTTGGAGATCGATCTTCTTGGACCAAGCACGTACCTAGGTGATAGACTAAGCCAGATCAATCTCATGTGTACTTGAGATCGATCTCTATCGGGATCCTTGAAAAATAAAAAAGGAAACAGAGCAACCAAGCAGACTCAAACTCAAACTCGGACCGCCGGCCTTCCACCGCCTTCCTTACAACCGGCTTTCCTTAATTCCTTACCTCCTTCTGTCCTTAATTCCGTTTCCGACTAAGTGTCCTAAAGTCCATCTACCACTCTTAGAGGCAGTGAGTTCTCTATTTATACACGCATTAGCCTTGTGTTTCACCACTTCGAACCAGAGCCTCGGGTGTGTTCTTCGAGCATCTTCTCCAGTTCCGGCGTGGAGATCAATTTCTTCGGCGTTTCAGCGAGGATTGCACTTGCAAGTCGTCCACGGATTATTCGGTACGGATTCCATCTTTTCCTTCTTCCCATTTCACTTTTCGTTCTCAGTTCCTGTGTCTCTACCGGCGGAACCCATGGCTTTCGTCATAGATTCCGACCACTGACGCCGGCGACCAAAGCCGGTGTCCTCCGTATTCCTGTTTCCTTCGTAGTCTTCAACTTCCCTTCTTCTTCCTCTTTGACCTTCCTTTCTTTCCTTCTCCCCATCCGACCATCCCCTGCGTCTCAGTTAATATTATTCTTCTCAGTCTGGGGATGTGAGATCGATCTCCTTACCCCTTGGGATCGATCTCATCCTTCCACTTATGGGATCTCTCATCTTTCATCGATTGAACTAATCTACAAATCTATTGCAACCATGCCTCACTCTGGATCCTTTGACTCCGGATTAACTTATATAGCTGCTGGATTTTGGACTCTGGGGTGGGTACTGTGGGTGTGCATACCTGGTTCGATGTGCATGTGTAATCTTGTGATGGTCCTTATGATTAAATCTTGTTTTCATGCAGGTGGAAGCATAGGGTAGTTTACTTTTCCTGTCAATGTGTAATGAATGTTTGTACTGCCCTTGGGCTGATTGAATAAATAAAAGAGATGCTGCCCAATTTTTCTCTAATTTTACATGTTTATTCCATTATCTTCTTCTGTGCGATCACGGGGTATTTCTTCTAATATTCTCCAGGCTTCTGCTGTATGATCCGCATTTCGTAGGGATGACACTACTTTATTCAGGTTTCTGACGACAATGCCTCATCAGGTTATCTCTACCCCTTACCCTATTTACGTGCTTGAGGACAAACCCGTCTAAGTTGGGGGGTGTTGCATTCATAGATTTCATGCTTAATATTTTAAGGTAACAACATATTGTACATCCCTTTAATTGTGCCAAAGGAAGGAAATTATTAGAGTATTGACAAAGATGCTTGTTTTAGAAATTTATTTTATGAATTATTCTGATACTCGTATGGTATATAAGGGACAGTAAATTTTTACAATGCCTGATATTACTTCTATACTTTAACACTTTTACCATGGTTTAAGGATAGCTTGACATATCCTACTGCACTTGTTCACTTTCACATGTCGAAGAGTTGACATTAGATTCTAAGCCTGAAACTGGGATAGATTTACAGTTCTTTGTCATGTCATAGAAAATACATGAATACATGCAATTTTCTGTTCGCAAAAAATATATGTGTCTGAAAGAGTAGGGTGTTCAACTTAGTAACCGGGCAGTGTGCCTAGCCAGCGTGCTGTTCGCGTAAAACAGTTGAATTACCTGAAAAGAAAAAAAGAAAAAGAAAATGACTTCATACTTAGTAACCGGGCAGTGTGCCTAGCCAGCGTGCTGTTCGCGTAAAACGGTTGAAGTTACTTGAAAAAAAAAAGAAAAAAAACAAAGAACAGAGATTGTTATGTGATAAGTGAAAAATATATGCTGACTCAGAATAGTGATCTTGAATAGTTGAATGTTTGGATATAATGGAGACTCAGAAGCATGTGAAACTCTATTCACACACGGGAGTGTTAAAGTTATTTTTGATCATGAGTAAATATGTTGAAGTATTGGAAGTATGTTATGGCAAGTTTTGCTTTGCTATATCTTTATGCGACTAGAAGTTGAAGGGTACGTTCATGGGTAATATTTCTGAGTCATGCATTAGAGTTGATGATTCTTATAATGGATTTCTAATGGCATAGTTAAGGGGATGTATTGATGTTTGTGGGTATCATCACCGGAAACCCTCAGGAGACTATAACTCCTCCACTGGGGCCACCCAGGGGTTTAAAGGCTTGTTACATATGCTAAGTGTAACTGTGAGACCTACGAAAGTGGCTAGTTAGGTTTACTGCTTTATGTTTATTTTTTTTTCTTGCTTTGCTCGAGGACTAGCAAAGATCAAGTTGGGGGGTGTGATAACGCGTGAAAAGTGCACAAATCGTCCCTTTAACTAGGTCCTATTAGCCTCCGAGCATTACTATTTTGATTGTCTTTTTCCCATTTCAGGCTTAAGGAACCTCAACGAAGATTAGATCAAGTTTGGTGCTAAAAAGAACAAATAAAGAACCTGCGAAGTCAAAGGAGCAAAGGTGGGCCATCTTTGAAGATTAAACTGTACCTTCTTAGGAAGAACCAGATGATGTGCTATATATGGTTGGAAAGCTCTTGAAGTCTAGATTCCAGAACTTTTTACGGTTCGTGATTTGGAGTTTCCTAGAGGAAGATATGCTATTTTTAGTACAGAGGTGCAGAAGAAGCAGTTACGAAAAACCCAGATCGATCTGCATCCTAAAGGAGATCGATCTTGGTCGGGCATTACCCAGATTTTGAGGTCACGAACGAAGGAGATCGATCCCATTTCCAATGGAGATCGATCCCTTTTGGTTCTGGGAGAAAAATAAAGGGCTGAGATCTAATCCGAGTTAGGGTTTGTAGAAGGCTTATAAATAGGTGTTAGGAGAGGATTTTTGGCAGCCACCCATAGGCGAATTTTCCTCTCCTCCTGGGTGTTTCCTTGGTTCTTCTTCCTCCACAAACATTAGGGTTATGTCTTGAAGATAGATCCATGGCGGGAGCGCGTCATCAACCTTCCCCGATGGATCGTTTCTTCAAGATGAGTAGCTAAATCTTTATTCTAGGAAATTCTATGATGTAATAGGGAGTTTATTTCGGTTTTCCTATGGATCTGATAGCATGTACTTTATGATGGTTTAATGGATTAAATTCGGATTTTATATATCTATTGGTAATAGTTCTTATGGTGAATGTTTTGTTTGCTCTTTGTGCCCTAATTTCGGTCTGTCTTATCTCGGTTTTTCTGTGGGTATACAGCCGGATTTTGTGAAAACTCAAAACACAAAAGTTGTAGATCTCTGTCTTAGCTTTCCAACGAATCTTGAATCGCCTCGTTTCGAGTTCGGATGTGAAAGTTACGCTGAGATTACGCTCGCTGGTTTTGAGCATTGCATGTTAGAGGCTAGGATTAGGACTTGTTCAAGTTGCTTTCATGCTAGAACCATATTAGATCTTTGGATTGTATTCTAAACCCTAGCTTATGATTGTAGGAGTGCTAGAACCACTGCCTTAATGCTAGAACCATTAAGACCTATGATTCATTATTTATCTTTTTCGATTATGCGATCTCAAAGTGCTAGAACCACTTTGATTATTTTCATACCAATTATCCGCTGATTTGTTCTTCATTCCGACATAGGCTTCTAATGAATCTATGTTGAGTGATAGTGGACCTAGCCGATCTTCTATCAACCCTAGAAAACC
>OY986965.1:233934-381443 GCA_963920575.1 Narthecium ossifragum
CGATGAGGACCTCCCGGAGCTGGACAATGAGGGCGTAGAAGGGGTTGGCGGGGTCGTCGATGTACGAGAACACCGGCTGCTTCACCACCGCCCTCAGGTTCTGCTCCCACTGCCTCATATCTATGGCCTGGCATAGCCCCTTCATGTATGTCGCCTCAGATCTATGGCCTGGCAGGGCTTCGAGGGAGATGCCGTGCCATGAGACGGCGAGGTTGGGGAGGGTACGGGTGAGGCGGTTGGGAAGCGCTACGCTCTCGGTGTGAACCACGTCGAAGGGGCCGCCGCGGGAGGACTCGTCTTTGAAGAGAGGCCAGGCATGCTCGGGGCGCCAGTGGTCGTCCTCGAGGAAGTGGAGGATGGGGAAGTGTTGCTCCGGCTCCATCACGGCGTGGGCGGAGGCGGTGTTGGGGGAAGAAGGGGAGGAGGTGAAGACATGGACCTCGTGGTCGCGGCAAGAGAGGGCGGAGTAGAGGGTGAGGGCGTGACGCTCCATGCCACCGGGGTTGGTCGCGACCGGCCACTTGCGGGAAAAGACGACGATCCTGAGGGTGGTGGGTGGGGGGCGGGAGGCCGGGAAGGGGAGGGAGTTCCAGGAGAACTCGGCGTCGCGGAGGTCGCCAGAGAAGTAGGTCCTAGAGGAGAAGGAAGAGGAAGTGGTGGCGGTGGAGCAGGAGAAGGAGGAGGGGGTGTGGTGGAGGAGGATGGCGGCGAGGGAGAGAAGGAGGATGTATGAGGATGGTGCTCTCTCTCTCTCCCTCACGTCTCTCTCTCTCCCCACGTAAGCAAAACCGATCAAAATAGTCAAAATTGATGAAAACCCTTTAAAATTGAGCACAGTGACCGGTTTGCCGTAACTCAGCTAACGGCGTCTGTTGGCTTGGACTAAATTGCGAAGTTTTGAAACCACAGGGTATTAAACTGTGATTTTTAAAGATTAGGATAGTAGAATGATAATACCTGAAACTACAGGGTATTAAAATGTATTTTGGTCTAATAATTTTATCTCCGACGATCGAGGATGAAACTGTTCCCGAGCAGTTGACTTGTAGTTACTTATCCACTTGCAGGACGGACTCCCATGAGCCATTTGAGCGTAGGGATCATGAACCCAAAATTCCTCTTTCCCGTCTCCTCTTCTCGTTTCCCCCCGCCTGCTCTTCTCATGCATTTTGATGGGGGGTACGTGACTTTTGGAGATCTTGCTACGTGGACAAGGCCCTTGTAAGTACAAGACCCTCGTCTCTAGCAAAATTGCATTCACACATCATTTATGTCATCTTTCTTTTTTTTTTTTTTATCTCGTTCCGTACGTAGTTTGACTAATTGCATTATGTTTGTCTACTTGTTTTCCTATCCAAACAGTTGACATGGAGTGCATCTATCTATGATTCAAGACCATGTCAACGATCGAGTACGTGTTCTAATTAGACCATATTGATCAAGAGCGAGATCGGTCATGTGTGTACATGAAGTTGAATTGCTTGCTTTCTTGAGAGGCCCACAGGAGGCGATTAGTTGTGGGCTGTCGAAGGTGATATTTGAGTTGGATTAATTCAAGAGATGTGGGCGGAGATATTGTTGGGCAGGCGTCATTGGCCGTTGCACTTGACGGAGAAGCTAGGCTAGGCCTGTTGGAAGATGGCTCATCTTGAGGAGGTGATGGTTCTTTTTGTCCCAAGAAATATATGAATGTTTTGGCTGATGATGCCCTTACTGATAAAGAGGTGCGCGTGGTCTTGGGTTGTTTTGGTGCAGGGACTCCGGGTCCGTCTCCGGTGACTTCCCTCCTTCTCTAACCCTTGGGGCTCAATTATTACAAAAATATATATATATCAAGGGCTAGATCATGTATTTATTTTTATTTTATTTTTCTTCCTTCAATGAGAAAATTGATAGACAATTAATTAATGAAGGAGCTTGTGTAAGAAGAAAGACTTTATCAAATCCGTCGTATGTATGTGGAACCGTACGTATAGGCTACTAACTCATGAGTATTTCGATTGTTCACATAATAACAAGGATATATATATATATATAAGGTTATGTTGAATAAGGTAAAAGTTATGCAAACATTAAAGATAATTATGTAAAATTGTGAAGAAAGTGTTTGGATGCATAAATGTGATTTATGCTTACTTATGATCCTCAATCCAAACCGATCTTTAATATTGTTTACGAGTCTTGTAAATTTATATTAATTTGGATCTCAAACTTTCCTTGAATGTATTAGGAAAAATTACCTTTTTAGTCCCTTAACTTTCATCGAAGTAACGTTTAAGTCCCTAATCTTTTATAAGTTTCAATTGGGTCCCTACAGTCTCCTATTCATCACAATGTGGGACATCTGCCTAATGCCGTCTCTATACTTAACGGCTGGGGTGTCATGTGACCGCACGTGATGGAAGTTAAGGGACTAAAATGTTACTTCAATGAAAGTTAAGGGACTAAAATGTTACTTCCATCTGCATGGCATCCATCACGTGTGGTCACGTGACACCCTAGTCGTTAAGAATAGAGACGGTGTCAGGCAGATGTCCCACATTGTGACGAAAAGGATACTGTAGGGACCCAATTGAAACTTATAAAAGATTAGGGACTTAAACATTACTTCGATGAAACTTGAGGGACGAAAAAGGTAATTTATGCTCAATAAAATACATTTGTTCATCAATGAAATGTCCAAAACCCGAAGTCCTGCTTCCCTGCATTAATTTCAGTGATCAGCAAAATGCTTCTGATCAGCTAGCTGGGTGTGAACTATGATAGATTGTTTGATTAGTCAGCGCGATCTATTTAAGAGTTAAGACCATGGACGGCCGGCTAATCTAGCTAGCTAGTTGTAAATCTATCACCATTTTTTCCTTTCAAGGAAAGCAATTAATATATGGCAACTTGGCAAGCGCGCAATAAATGGACCTAGCAACTTGTATATACCTATGGCTATAAACTAGAAAGAGGGGGTTTTAATTATATAATTATAGATAATTATAAGGATCATGATATATAGAGCTATGTACTTAGGGTGAGCAAAATCGAACTGAACTTTTAGAACCGAACCGAACCGAACAATTCCGTTTGGTTTTTCGGTATATTCGGTTCGGTTCGGTTTTTTTTTCTTCAAAAATTCGATATTCGGTTCGGTTTTTATTTTTAAAATTCGATAAATACCAAAATACCGAAATTTTTAAAATTATATACCTTATTTCGGTTCGGTTTTATATTGTAAGTAAAAAACTATGAATTATTTCGGTTTTTTCGGTTCGGTTCGGTTTTATATTGTAAGTAAAAAACTATGAATTATTTCGGTTTTTTCGATTCGGTTCGGTTTTTACATGAAATTATTTCGGTTTTTTCGGTTCGGTTCGGTTTTTACATAAATTCGGTTCGGTTCGGTTTTTAAATTAGTGTACCGAATTAATTCGGTTCGGTTCGGTTTTTTAAATTATGGTATTTCGGTATTCGATATTTCGATTCGGTATGTACCAAATTCTCACCCCTATCTGTACTTATATTCGTCATGTATGTACATGGTTGCTTAGGCCACGTACTCTTTGATCACGCTCTCGATCGTTCACAAAACAACAAAGCCGTAGTCGATATTTTGTTAGACAAGTACTTTATATATATATATATATATATATATATATATATATATATACTAGGTGGGCCTTCGTCATCTTCATCTGACACGGATAACCACCACCCTCACTACTTCTCTCTCTCTCCTAACCACCCGATAGCTACCACCCCCATTACTTACTTTCATGTGACTTTATCTTGATCGCATGATATATTCGGATTTAATTTGGATTGGACATCCCTATGTGTCTGATAGGATACAGTACTGGATCTTATATAATACTAGTGGGATGCTTTTTAAGTTATGTGATTTGAGACGGGCATCTATCAATGAAGCTTCCTGGAAGTACATTTATATGTTTAGGTTAAGGTCTAACGAGTCACACACATTCAACATTAAAATTGTTTAACGGGTCACACACGGGCCGTTTGGTACGGGATTAGAAAAAGTGAGGTTAATGTAAAATAAGATTAGAAAAAATGAGGTTAATGAATGTGGATAGGAAAAAGTAGAATGATGGTGGTAGATGATAGTTGGTAGGTGGAATGATTATTTTTGATGTTTAAATGTATGAATGGGGATAAGAGGAATTATCCCCTTTTTAATCCCATACCAAACAAGGACTTAAGGTGCACGGGCCTTTAATTATCCTATTATTTTAAGTTAACAAGTGGAGATGCATAAGATTTATGTACACACTTGACTTTTCGATATCCCTCGAGATACATTAACTTGTAGAAAACCTTTGACACTTTTTTCTAGCATGCATGGAATTGAACTAATCAAGGACGATGACGAGAAAAGGATGGTACCGTACCATATGCATGCGTCACTATGGTATATATACATGTATATAAGCGATACGTATACTATACTAGGTTGGGTACATACCCTGTCACCTAGCAAGGAAATCACCCATTAATTAAGTCGTGGAGAGTGATGAAGACGTGGGGATTGAACAATTAAAATTATTATATTAGATTGATGTATGTATAATAATTAAAATTATAATTCATTAATTAATCATATTATAACGTTGAATTAGATCAATCTTATAAGGGGCAATGTGCCATCACAAGCCTCCATTATAATGTTGATATAATTCATATAAATGCAACTTGTTACATGGAATATAGGATCAGTACAAATAGACCCATGTATAGACAACTAACTATAGATCATCCTGATCGATGGACTGGAAAGGTGTGATTTAACAAAAGCAGGAAGAACACAATTAATCATGCAAGGAGGCAATTGTTACGTCTTCAATTACGATAGCAAAGCCCCGATAAGATATATATATATATATATATATATATATAAAATATATCGACTTTCTAACGGTAACGGGTGAGGAGCCAGCGGGTGAACATGTCAGATACGACGACGACGCTGGTATATATCATCATCTCACATGCCTCTCATGCTTTCAATTATTTGATATATATATATATATATATATATATATATATATTAGTCCTCTTAACGCCAGCAAGCAAAGAGCAAGGCAAAAGTCGTCTTACATTAATCTCTCTATCGATAGATCCAAATGGGCGGATATAAGAGGTGACCAGATTCACTGGCGTCTAGATGAGTTGTACAAGCTTACTTGTATGTATATATCTATAATCTTCTATCTATTGGGGGAGTAAGTAAGAAGAGCGGCAAGCTATTTTATAATCTCAGCCAATGAAATCTATATATCACGGGTGTTACATTGAAAGCTAGCTAGCTCGCACGCAACGACATATATAGCTCCGTCGAGTTCCTCATCTCTCTCTCTCTCTCTCTCTCTCTCTCTCTCTCTCTCTCTCTGCTGACAGCCTTCCAACTTTCAACTTTTAATTCCGTGCATTGCGTGCCCTCTTTTATTTTTTGTTATAAACTTTTGTTGCTTATGTATGTGCACTTCTCCAAAGTTGACGATGAATCAACTGATGGCTATCGCAAGTATCTATCATGTTATGTTCTTATTAAACTTAATTTGATCCGTATCATATCTGTCCATCCATCTATCCATCTGTCTATCCATTGACTTGTACGAATTAAACCGCGTGCATTTGTCAAAGATGCTTGTGAATCACATTGCGCCATCCTACATATCTTATCAACTCAACGACGAACAATTAGTTTGAAGGCATAGAAAGAATATATTCGGCACGCAGATCTCGAATTATTGAAACCATTGTGTCACGCTTCAATTATTGCAACTATTAGCATGGTCACCGTTGAAAGATGTGACCATTGATGGTCCGTTTGGATCGAGGATAATGGTATAAATCCCGTTTATACATCAAAACACTTTTCTCAGAAAATTCTACGTGATTATTTTTTATTCTTGTATAACTTTTATCTTATCTATTATACAAACTTATCCTATCAAGTCTTTTTTCTTGTTTTCATAAGATAAACATAAAGTCTAACTTACAATACCCTAAATCCTAATCATAGCTCTCAGGTTTGACTTCCCAAAGAGACACTTGGCTTACAAAATGAAATGTATGCAAGAACTGATAATAAGAGGGCGTTTGGTTGGTGGAATCACATGATGCATGAGATTCATAGGGTGCATGTATCATGTGATGCATGCATCGGGCAGTAGATACCTATTCACTTGTTTGGTTGTTTTTTGGATCAGCTGATGCACTCCAATCACACATATATATAATGTTCAAAACATTATATGAATAATATATATAATATTATATATATTAAAATTTAAATTAATTACATCATTATGTGAATATTATATGAATAATATATATATTATTGAGGTTAAAATAATATAATATTTTATTGAGATTAAAATAATGTTCACATAATTTAAATGTTTACATAACTTAATTGAATATATTTTAATATATTCACGGGGTGTATAGGAGATACACCGCACATGCGTGCATCATGTGAAACGGCCATTTTGATGGTTTCATACGATGCACCATTTTAACCTCAAAATGCATTATATGACGCACGTTTCATCTCATGTATGGGTCAACCAAATAAGAGATCATCCGTGATGCAGCCTGATTCATGCAACCAAATAGACCCTAAGTCTAGCTATGAACTCGTTTAGAGGACTCGGCGCTTACCCATATATATTCCTTGAAAGTGATTAGGATCATTAATTGAAAGAACTGAGAAAATCAAACTCAGGAGAGACATCTGTCAGGCCCCTTTCAAAGCTCACTCTAAAGCAAATTAGCATTAGTGAAATTAGACAAGCCAACGAGAAACTTGCAGACCCACTCGCAAGAAGATTATTATCATTATTTCATTAATTCAGCCCGAAGGCTATTACTACATCAACAAGTCCAAGATCCCAATGCCGTCCTCTAGAGTCCACCTAAACGGTGCTCCAGACCGTCGGCACCATCTCACAATACCATCCGTCCTGACATTAAAGTGTCGAGGGATGTGCAGAAAAATAACTGAATTAAAACAAAGGACCTTAGGCCAAATACTTCTCGTTAAAAACTCCACCGTTACTAGCCATAATCTGAAACCATTAATGATATCCACCGACGTCTTGCGAGTCCGACTCCACTACCAAACACCCAATCCCCTCCTCTCTTGCGCATGCTAAAGCCGCCTCAATCGCTATCAACTCAGCTGCTAGAATATCATGTGCTTGTACCGGCCTTCTGATAGCCCATAATAACTGATCTTTCTTGTCGGCAAACAACCCCAATTGCCGTAGAATTTAAGTGTTGAACAAAAACAACATCAACTTGTACAAAAAAAGCCCCATGTTGGGGAGGCCAGTCTAGTTTAAGGTTCTTCCGCCGAAACACCTCCGCTAGCCGTCGCACCCTTCTAGCTAGCATTTCAATACTCTCCCCCTTCCTTTGAAGATGAGCTTATTCCTATCCTTTCAAACAGTCCACAAAGTGTAACCAATGAATATTTTAAACCTCTTGGCTAACGACTGGCTAAAAGAGGAGGAGAGTAAGAGAAACAAATCGTCAAAGTTCCCACCAAGCTGGCCCAAATCCTCTTCCCCAACAAGCATGCAAAACAACCGGTGAACCCAAAGACACTCGATCAAGGCATGGGTAATTGTCTCCGACAATGCACCACAACGAGGACATTCCATGTCGGTGGCACCACAATACCTCCACAAGGTCTCCCGGACTGGAATCTTCCCGTGAAACACCCGTCAAATAAAATGTTTAATTCTCAGACCCACCGGCAGCCGCCAAACTGAGTTCCACCTCACCTCCCTTGCTTTGGCGGACATCTTGCTAGAGCTTGCTACTCAGGAAAAAAATATTCATCACCAGGTTCACCACAATTCACCACCACTTAGTTGTTGTGAACACTGCAACAATGAGTACATTGAAAGCTCTCTCTGACAAGTCCTAATTATTGAACTCAGAGTTATTGCTAAAGTTCTAGTGTGGAAACACGCAGTTTGCATCGATAATTAACCTAAAAGGGCAGATTTTCATCAGTTTAAGAGATTGGTCAGGTCTAGAAAGGATAAAGGAAATTTCATCGCTCTGATACTGTCAATCTCCATGAACAAGAATTACACTTCGGAAAATTGTCAGAAATAAGGTTTCAAAACTGAAGACCATGCTCACGAGCGGCATCAGCTAGGGCTTCTATGCGTCCATGGTATGGGTAACCACCTCGATCGAAGGCCACCTTAGTAATTCCTTTCTCCACGCAAGACTTGGCAATAGCTTCGCCTACTTTCCTCGCCACTTCCTGATGCAAAAAATTTGCTATGAAAACCTTGGAAAGAGATCCTCAAAGTGTCAAGTTGTAACTGGAATGCTTCTACACTAGCAATATACGTCAAATATCTACGACCTGCCTTGGAAATGAAATTCATTACACAAGTAAAACCAGCAATTTAAGGTACTAGATCAAAGGAAAAAAAATGTCTCCCTCTTCTAGATAAGAAGCACAAGAGGGTTGAGGTTAATAAGGAAGTTTCACTTCTCAGAAATCTTTATTTCCTTACCCCATGCCCATCCTTGCCCTACCAAGACAATCTGTTAGATAACTACAATAGTTTTCCAAGTTACCATTGTTCCTCTATCATAGGCCAATATACCATAATCTCTTTCTTCCACGTTTGCTAAATGTAGGTAAATTTTTTATACGGTTAATGGACTATGGTTCTAGCCAGAAACCAGTCCTTGAATTGGTTTTTGCAAACATACGTTATAGATGTCGTGAGATGAAAAAGAAAAAAAGGCTTGAAATTCAATTAGCATGTGGAAACAGTTAGAAGTAGTACGGATCCTAAATGTGGTCAAACTCACTCATTGATACGAAAAGATGTTGATAAAAAAGATTACGGAGGATTTCACAGTCTACTACTTGTATACTGACTGGATATAAAAATGCATAGATTCAGTGGCTCAATAGTGCCTTTGAGTATAAACTCTTGACAAAACCATACTTTGCATGCTACAAATAATCTTTATCCTCTAGTAAATGTTCATATCTGACAGTCTTAGGGGATATGGTTTGGAATCAAGAGGGAAGTAAAGTTGTTTCAAGAGGGAAGTAAAGAGGATGAGGTCTCACTACCGGCTTCTCTTTTGGTTTTTGATTTCACTACGTAATGTGAGGAAGGACGTGAACCCCTTTGGCATCCTTTGTCTAAGGCCTGTCATGATGCCTATGTGAACACTACATTGGCCCAAGGCTCCTATTGCACCAAAGGAGCAGAGCAAGAAGAGCGCCTGGGCATATATCAATCATCAATGATCATTAGATCATTCTGGTGGTTGTCAGGCAACTTACAATTGTGGGTCCACAGGAGCAATCGAGTTCCTCTGAGACAGGCTTCTGCATCGTTGAAGCTGAAGCTAACGTATGCATTTTAGTATCATCAATAACCTGAACATACAAATGCTTGTTGGATCGAAAAACAGACATCCTTGGCCGCTCTGGGGTACCCTCCACCTGATTAGAATAAACCATATGCAGCATGGGTATCATCTTGCTCCAAGTAGCAAAAAATGAGAAAGGAAATTAATTTAAAAAGCAAAAGCATTGAACAAGGTAAATGGCAAACAACTTAAGATAAAAACCTAAAAGGGACATTACTGACCATTGCACCTAGGATTTTGATATGGAAGTAAACCAATACTATTCGACAGAAGAAATATGAGTTGATACATCTTCAACAAGAACTAAGACCAAATCAAAATATGACTATGTGAACGGAGAGTGAAACAAAATGTTAAACATTGATTCATCTGGAGCTGTAACTGAGAAGTATAGAAGACCAGGAAAAGTAAGAGGGAGACCATAAAATTTAGGTCATTCTCCTATCCTTAACATTTCTCATTCAGTGTTGCACAGACCCACACTTAACAAAAGGTTCTTGATACCATATACATGCATGAAACCCAAATGCTAGGATTAGAGGAATGGCACCTCAAAATTCCAAAAGAATTAGGTTTGTGACTACTGGATGCACTGCATATACCTCAGTAGAACAGGCACCACAGGCTATCTACTAGTCCTCTGACAAAAGAAACAAATCAATTTTTTAGCAACCTAAGAGTTTTCACTTTAGTTAGTTGCTACTGAGTCTTATAACCCTCTCTATATTCGTTTGGCGATCACAAGAAGTTGACGGAAAAAAATTGCACGTTGCAGATGCAGAGGAAATAAGAGCAATTTCCAAGCGACGAAAGCAGTAAGAATCTAAGGAAGCGATTTAACAAACAAACTACCTTAATCCTGGAACGCCAAAGTGAGCAGGTAAAAACCACAACAACAATGCAAGATTTCAATAATTATCCAAAAGAATTAGCTAGGTATGAAAAGGGTGATGGCTTAGATAAAAGAAAACTACTAAGCTAGTGTTAATCCATCTCCATGAGAGTAAATGGGTTACAATAAAGAGGTGTGGAAGTGGTAATAAAGGGAAGCTACCTTCTTGCGGATGCGCTCATGGCGAGCCTGACGGTTCTCCACCCTGGTGGCGGCTTTGGCCACGATGGGAGTGGGTTTGGAGGCGGGGCGGCGTCTCCCCCACGACGACGGGGATGCAGATAGAGTGGGGATGGGGAGTCGCTGGCCGCATAGAAACGCGTTCCCCACCATAGACATCGGAGAAGACGATGAAGAAGATGGATACATATGGCTTCCTCTCTCTTAGCGCTCTCTCTCTCTCTCTCTCCCCCCACCCCCCGCTCTCGAACCCCAGATGACCTTATCTGGGACCATTCTCCTGTCCGCAGTTATGGACACGTGTCACCGAATTATTCGATTTCCCCCGTGTTCTACGTTCCGGGGAAAATATGAGATCTGGTACTGGATGGATGTGGTGCTCCCGCGCATTTGATTTGGGTACATGTCATGTGCATGTACCCCAGGATGTGGCATTCAAGGGTCTATGCCACGTGAAGTAGTGATTTATGCACATGGATATACCCCATATATCCATGTGCACAAACACTGTCCGTTGAATTGAATCAGGATGTGTGTCTAATTCAATCCAACGATAAGGATTTATGTACATGATACATCTCATATACACAAATTATTTTTTCCATATACACAAATTATTTTTCATGTCACCTTCCCTCTCTCCCTCCCATTCTCTCTCACTCTTCTCCACTCTCTCTCCTTCATTCTCTCTATCTCCCTCTTGGTTCGACTTTGAATTCGTGAGAGATCGAGAGAGGTGGTCGTCTTCTCTGTCCATCCGTTGGATCTCCTTCCTCCAGAGAGCTCATCTCTCCTCCGGAGGTCTATATATATATCTGATAGATCTATGTATCCATATAGTTTGGTGACCTTATTCAATCATTCTCGTCTCATTTTCGCCCATTTGTTCATCGTCTTGTACAGTCTTCGACATTTGTCCGGGGCTTGGCTTGGATCTCCAGATCGGAGGGAGCTCTTCCGAGATCGTGTGGAGCGCCTACCTACGATCGGACGTTCACCTCGATTCTGTAAGAAACCGACAACGATCTTTGGGTGTTTGCTTATTATGAGTATGTAAATATTAGGCGGGAGGGGAGAGGGAGATCGATGCTCTCGACCTGATCTACTTGAGAGGAGCGGAGGTCTATTTCGAAGCATCAGATCCTTTTATCTTCTGTGGAGCAGATCGAAGCGACCCTGGTCTCAGAGAGTGGAAATCCTCTTTCCCTCGTCTTGCTTTTTTACCCCAGCCGTCCCTTGTTTGATCGGAGTGCTTCTCTTTGACAGCGACATCGCCAGTCCCGGTATAGATCTTGCGATGGAGGACGGCATCGAAGTCTTGAAAAAGCGGATGAAGACGACGGTAGACATCCGTGCCCTTCTCCATTGCAAATTCACAAACATCGTCTCATCGTGCTGAATCTTATATTTGGGATTTTACGATCCGCTAACTTGGAAATACAAAAAAGGAGGGAAGCGAGGGTGACGAAGGAGGCGAGGCCGAGGCAACCATGGAGGCAGAGACGACGGAGATGGCGCTCGTATCGGAAGAGATGGAATCCAATACACAGCGCATCCTGGAAAAGATCGACCGCTTCACCCAGCAGGTACACCCGCCAATTCTCATCTTGCTCTACAAACCTGCTGATTATTTTAGCCTGGAAGGCCCCGTGGTCAACCTCCGAGGTATTTAGCTGCGAGTATTGGCCAAGACTAGACTATTAAAAGTCCCGAGTTTGTATTCGTTTATTTTAAGGTTTCTGAGCTCCTGGATTCCGGAAAGACGCTATTCCAGAATCTGAGCAACGAGTTCGAAGAGCATCTGATAGCGTGAGTAGCCTAGGCACCAATGAGGCCCCGTTGATCAGCTTTTTTATTATTATGCCTGTGCTTATTCTATATCGAATGGGTTTGTGCTGGATATATATATAGGATTCACAGGGAGCAGGTGGAGAAGTGGCAGGAAGAGCTCAAAGAGCTCCGCTCACTGGATGCATCTAATGAAGCGGCCAGGGCTATGCTTCACAACGCCCAGCTTCATATCCTCCAGACAGTTCGCCAGGGCTCTTAAAAGGTAAGCGGAAACAGAATCAGCTCATCCAATCATGTAAAAGTTTATGTTTTCCTCCCACCATAACACACTGACAAATGTTCTCCTGCAGGGTGGAAGCAGCAACATACGTAATCGCAGGCCAAACCTTCCCACAGCTTATAGGGTTAGCTAAGCTAGCTCCCTGTTGAAACTTGTGTTGTTCGTGTCCTGTGTCGGAAGCCTTGTGTTCTGGTCGTCAGCAGACATTTTAGCTTTTCATCTTTCTATATTTCTCTCTACCATATGAATACAGAGACTGCTGAGAAAGATGTGGATGACATCTGATTACAACACGTCTCTAATCGTTTTCAAATGTAGACTCGTGTTTCTGTGGAAATATCTATCACATAGGCGAGACAGATACTCCAGTACAGAGAGCAACAAAAAGAAATCCTAGTGCTACAATTAAAGGTTGCTACCACCAACCTGATCTAGATCACAGAGGTCTCCAGTTCATATGCGGATGGCACGTCATGCACCGGATGCCCCTTCTTATTCCTCTCCATGATCCTCCTTGCCAAGGAAACCTGCTTGCCCACGACAAAGACAAATGCCTTGCCTGTGCCTCCGACACCACGAGCTGTTCGCCCAACTCGGCGGACATATTCGCTTGGATCCCGAGGGAAATCAAATAGGATCACATGATCAACACCCGTGAAGTCTATGCCCCTCGAGGCCCTGTTCATGCAATCCAGTCCAGGAGGTTAACAACGCTCATCACCACAAACTTTGGTTGCTAAACAAATACAAAAGAATATGCTGTGAAAGATGCCGTTATTAAATCCATGGCTAACTTCTAGCTACCTCAGCTAATGCATGTCCTTCAAATTAAGGCATTAAAGAATGAAATTCTGAGAGGGCCTATAATGATAAAATGAGGCAATGCGTTGATAAAGGAAATGAGTTGAGGGCTAAAATCTCAAACATATCTCTCAAATCAATTCACTGGCAGCAGTAGCCAATGATCATTCATGACCACATCACCACCATGAAAGCAGCAAGTTCTGGCGAGGTCAAAATAATACTGATGCAAAAAAATAATAATATGAATAACAATGATGTAAATGAGAATAACAGTTGCATCCAGAATAGAACATTGCAGGACAATAGAATGCCATATACCTATTAAATAAAAGGACAAGCCAGCATGCTCTAGCTAATAATGCCAAGAGTGGTTCACCATATTACCTGTCAGTGCAAATTAGAAATAAAGAATCTTTTAAGTGTGAAGAAAGAAATTCCTTCATGTTTAAGAGGCGCAATTCTTGATCAATGGCAGCATGAAACGGCAAGGCTTTGATGTGAAAGCCTTTCCTATCAAAGCGTTTCAGCACATTCTCAACCTTTCTGCAGGTCTCAATCTGCATAAAGACGGAAGCACTGGAACTTCAGGATACAGGTAACTTGAGAAGGGAGGAGGCAGCAAGGAGGGAGATGGACCTTATTGCAGAAAACAATGGTTTTTGGAACCGGGGATTCTTCTATGAGCTGTAGCAGGGCAGATTTCTTATTCTGGAAAGCTGTTTCTGGGTTCTTTTCCTCACTGTCATCTCCACTGCAGTCTACAAGAGCCTGGAAATGAATCCAATCACGCAAAATCAGACGGAAGTTAAAGAAGAGACAAGCAACATCCTATAATTATCTTTTTCCAACATGTACTTTGATGATGAGAACTTTTTTCCTCTTTTTCCAAAACATAGCCCTCCCAGCTAATAAATATAGGAGTCTTAGCAGTGATGGCACAACAACGAGAGTATCTTACCAGATATAACTAACCTGCAAAATTGTTTGACTGCATCAAAGTAAATCTTCGGGCATGATATAAAGTAGTAGCACATCGTTTAAGTGCATTCTGTAATTGCTAATGAGAGCTACTAGTTACTAACACATATAAACTTCATCCTGGAAACACCAATGCTGAGATATGGTCTAATGACTAGAAATAGGAAGTGGTACTCTTTTTATCTTCTGTGTCGTTGTGGAACCAATTAAATATTGTACACACCAATGACCGGAATTAGGTGCCAGTTATCTAGGAATTTAGTTGAACAGAGGTTGGTCAAATATGAACAGATAACCTAACTCTATAAACGTATACTGAGTTGCATATTGTAAACCAGTATGTCAATGACAGAAGAAATTGCATCCGGGGGATGCCCAATTAAGACGATAGCTGACCATAGCTGACCTAAGAAAGTAAGTTCAGCAGCTATAGTAAGTAACAGGTTAATCTAACAGAGTCTGGAGCTTCAATCTGCTGTTTCATCTATGAGATGCATATATCCAGGTAAATTAATGAAGTTAAAAAAAGGCCTAGTGCTTGGAAGACATAAATAGTAAGCCTTCTTGCTTTCTTTCTTTGTTTAATAGAAAACGCTCATCCCCTGTGTGGAAGAACCTCTAGCAAAAACTCAGCCCACAGGCTACAGCTAAATGGGAAGCTTCAAACAAATCTTCTAGCTCTATTGCAAAGTTCTATGTAACAAGGAAAACAAGTGTTTTCTAAGGAAAATTCTAATATGCTCAAGGGAATAAGAGCTATCTTCATGTCGAAAATCCTAATTATAGAGAAACAAAAAAGAAAGAAATCAAGGGAACCGCCATTTGAGCAATAATCTGTCTATTAAGGTAATAAGACAACCAAAATCTTACAATATGATATTTCAGAAATTAATCTATGCAGAATAAATCTAGTTGATTGAGCCAAACAATTTTATTCCAAGATAAAAAGAAGCAGAGAGTACAGGAACTTACTTCTTCCAGTCTAGAGCTTGTACGGTGTAGCCCAGGACCCATAATTGCTTCGCACTCAGGAAAGGTTTCAACCACCTTGTTATAGATGTCCACTGGGAGTGTTGCAGTGACAAATATATACTGTGCTGTCATAGGTGCAGAGCTGATTAAGGTTTGAAGCACTTGCTCAAAACCTTCATCACCAAATAGGATATCTACCTCATCCAGCACAATACTACAAAAAACCAAAAAGTTGATTCCATCATCCAGAAATAACAAATGTATCGCATTACAGTTCCCCCTATAGTATTTTATTGCTATGCAAGGGAACCAAAGGTGCACAAAATATATTTACTAAAGATTTCCCTAGAGCTGCGTTGTGATGCAAGTTAGAGGAAAATAACATGAGTGAGCTTGGAGAAGAAGCAGAAGAGGAGAAACTCCAGCAAAATATGAAAGAGAATGCTATATCACCTGAGAACCATGTTATATTGACAAACTCTATCAATTGATCTCCCTTACTGATAAACTAAATTTGACCCACCATATGGGGTGGATTATGCCTATAAATTCATTGTATGATATTGTATACCATCTTCTCTTTCTTTTCATATTTGTTCATCATCTGTCGGTAAATTATCAAGAATGGTATGCTCATTAGATTTGTGATTCTTTTTGTTTGCACTAGACCATATGCATAGTAGTGCAATTATCAGGATACGTGACATCACAAAAAATATATAGCCATGTCAGAAGGAGGGAAGATTTCAAACTTCCTCATGTCTCAGAAGAAGCTGGAAGGGAGTCGCAGAGAAGTCTTACCATTTGAGATTTCGTAACTGCACAAATCCTTCCTCAAGCAAGAAAATAAAACGCCCAGGTGTCGCTATCAGGACATCCAATTCCTGTTGAAGGTTCTCTAGTTGAGTTTTCTGCCGGAAACCTCCAGTCACTACAACAGACCTGAATTTGACTCCTGATTTTGCCATGGATCGACAGTTATTGAGTACCTGAAAAGGTTTAACATTTTCCGATACTCATCTACAAGTATGAATTGGCAATGAGACGAGTATAACCGAATAAGAATCTCAAAATTCTTTCAGGTGCTTCCCTTGCCACGCTTCATAAAAAAACAAAGTAATGAAAACCAGTCCCTGCTCTGGCAGCTCTGGCCATGTAATGAAAGCGCCTATTGGTCTAGTTTGTTGGTTCATAACTCATCTCCAATACTACGGATGTCTCACTGCCCAAATCCTGGAAGTTTTGCCAACAAAAGCACCTACTTAGCGTTAACAACAAACCTTGATCCTATTTTGGATACTGTGGCAGCTTATAGGCGACGTTAATGCGTCCTATCTAAGAAACAGCAGATTTTTATCATCATAAAACCTGAATGCCTTCATGCCTTTTGGAGTATTTCTACACAGAAAAACAACACCTTAAATAACTACATTTCAACTTAAACTTTTACTACCAACCTGAGAAGCCAATTCAGCAGTTGGCACCAGAATTACTACTCGAGGATTTCCTGCTGAAGATTTACCCAGCCCCAGGAGTTCTTCTTGTCTCAGTTGTTGTACAATAGGAGCAAGATATGCCAATGTCTTACCAGATCCACTCTGATCAGCGACAATGCAACTTTTCCCTTGCAAAATTGGACCATATGCCATTGCCTGCAGTTCCACCAAAATATCAATTCAAGTTTATGAACATCTCTATCTATATGTCAAAGCAGTAGACCTGAAATAGCACACCGCTGCAGCTAAAACTATCTAAATCCAGATATTTGTTCAATCAAATTTAGACAACATAGGTTGTCCATACTCATCCTCAAAGTCCACTTAGTTTACCCAAAGATGTACGCGCTGCATTGTCAAACAATAACACTAGTACAAGTTATAATTACGCAGTTCGAAAAATTATAAGTGCATAAATTTCCCAATGTCTTAACACATGCTCAGTGAACCATCAAAAGACAACAATCATCAAAGAACGCATAAATAAATTTCACTTCGCAAAGAGAGAGTAAGAAGAACCTGAATATGTGACGGGCGAACGAAATGCTGGCTTCTTAGAGATTCGATCATATTCTCGCTGCAACCCAAGTCCCTAAACAATTTCCGGCTAAAAAACCCACTATCTTGAGACATTTTTTTATACTGCTTCAAACGCCCAGCAATACTACTATGAACAATACCAGCACCGCTCCATCCTTGCAAGGAAGAAGCAGCCGCCCTTGAAGGAGTCATGGTCCTCACTCTATTGCCAACATCCTCATTGGGGATCTTGTCCAGAGAGTTCATGCTGTGAAGCTTCTCGTTCGCCAACAAATCATTGCCAGACTCTTTATTCTTAACTGGACCAGAAATTGACTTAGCCTTTGCAATGTGAGCTTTTGAGTTAGTATGAGTTGCTCTGGCCACATTTGTATCACCAGAATTTAAGTCCTTTTCATGATGGGCATTTCCCTTTCCAATGGAGGAGGAAGACTTCTTAACTAGTCTTCTTATATGCTGGGCCTTTAGGCTACTGAAGCTTCCAACAGTGCTAGCCATATGTGACATAGGATTATTACTGCCCTCAGCAGTAGGTTTTGCCACCTTGTCTCCTGTCGTATAAAACACCTCTGCAACCTTAGGAAACGAAATCGTAGAAGGGCATCAGGATGGCCACTGATTTAATTCAAAAGGATCATGTAAATATCTGCTGTAATCACACAAATGTTTAGACCAGAGATGTCAGCCGAAAAGAAGCACTTTTCCCATCCTTTACATGTGATGCCACCACTTGAATGGTAAACAAAATAGGATTCAATTTTTTTCAGAATTTTTTACTAGCTATCATGTAAGCCACTTTCTGGTGGCCTGTGGTGGAAGTGAATAAAAGATATCTCCAGATATCTCTCTCAAGGTTTGGTTTTCTTTATATACACTTGATTAAATATACTTTACTGTTTCAATTGGGTTTATATCTAAGAATGTAGAGAGCATCATCTATTCCAGCAAAAAGGATGAGAATTCTAAACATCTAAGACGAGTTACAAATTAACATAGATCGTCACCTTTTCTAGGGCTGGGATCTTGCGGCTTCCAAGAGAGGACCTCAAGAGAGGGTATTGGAGAGTCATCGGCACCCCAGACTATGAACTTCTCGCCGGTGTCCTCGTCAATCAGCTGGTAAGCGCCGGGAGTCTCCATTGGGACCCTCTTGTATCCAGCTCGAACCGAAACCCTAGTATTAAACCGCCTCTTCCCCCTACCGCTCCAAGAACTCCATCGGAGAAGGAGCCCGGGGTGGTCGCAAAGGAATGAAGAAGAAACCCTAGAGGAGGTATCGAGACGGCATACCTCCGAGAAGGATAGGGTTTGAGGAGTCCCTGCGAGCATCGCTCTCGCTCTCCTTTGGTCCCGTCTTGCGGTGGGAGAGCTAATGGTTTAGGACGAGAAGGAGATGAGTCGTCAAGAGGAGGATAAGATGGCGAAGAAGAAGGGAAGGAATTTAGCGGGTAAATAGATTCATCTCGAGGCAAAATACTATATGGATTTTTGCGTTCCGATACACATACTTTCTCGGAAATGCACTTTGGTATCATATAGTTTAGGATTTGTAATTTAATACCACCTAATTATAAACGAATTGCAATTTAATCCCGACCCTCGACTCCGTTAGTATAAATTGACGGAAAACCGCTCACGTGCGCGTACGTGAGTGGTTTTAAACCCGTTTTCTGGGTTTGACAGTCGTTTCTCGGGTTTTGCATCCCGTTTCCCACCTCTCTCCTGTTTCCCGGGTTCTTCTTCTTCCTCCTCTTCTTTCTCCTCTGATTCTTCTTCCTCCTCTTCCTCTGCCTCTTCTTGCTCTTATTCTTCCTCCTTATTTAAGATAGAGAACGAGATTTAGATATGCATTGATCTTGATCACCCCAAGAAGTGTAGTAATAGCTCGTGCATAGATCTTGATCACCTATGCTTCTTCTACCGCATCCTCAAGCTCTGGGGCGCCCCCGATGCCGTCGCACGCTGCGCGACCTCTACCACTCCGCCTACTCCAACTCCTATGTCAACCTCGCCATCTTCGACCCCGCCACCTCCCGCGACGACGTCCGCCGCCTCATCGGTGGCCCCGTCAAGCGCCTCGTCCACCTCTTCTGCGTCGTGCCACGGCAGCCCCTAATCCACGGTGATCTCCTCATCTGGTACCCTACCGACGACGAGCTCCACGACCACCTCCGCCTCTTCACCGCCAGAGACCGTCGATCCATCTCTCTCGTCCCTCGTCGCCACCCTCAAGGCCGTCGGGGCCGGGGAGTGCTGGCACAAGCACGGCAGCTTCCTTTCCCACCTCGTCGAAGTCTACAGCATCCTTAAGCTCTGGGGCGCCCCCGACGCCGTCGCACGCTGCGCGGCCAACTCCTATGTCAACCTCGCCATCTTCGACCCCGCCACCTCCCGCGACGACGTCCGCTGCCTCATCCGTGGCCTCGTCGAGCGCCTCGTCCACCTCTTCCGCGTCGTGCCACGACAGCCCCTAATCTACAATGATCTCCTCTTCCAGTACCCTACCAGTGACGAGCTCCGCAACCACCTCCGCCTCTCCGAGGCCTCTCTCCGCACCGCCGGAGAGAACGGCGCGTTCGACGACTCCGAGCCGTAGCGGATGAAGCTGCAGTTGATCCTACCCCAAGAAGGGGCCGTGAAACATATCAAGACCGGCGAGGATGTGCTCGTCTCGAGAAGGGTCGTCGTGCACGTGCAACAGGAGATGGACACGTGGCCGTTTGGGCTGATGGTAGTCACGTGCGTGGCACGTGACTAGTTTACCGTCAGCCTAATTAACGTCGTTGGGGTGCTTGGATCGCTTTGCTCTGATATTAAAACTGGATGGTATCAAATTGCAAATCCCAAACTATATGATACCAAAGTGCATTTCTAGGAAAATATATGGCACTGGAATGCAAAAATCCCAATACTATAATACTATAGGGTTTCGGAGCTCCATTAAATGGTCCAGTAACCCAACCCGTTGGGGGATGACGGGAGGGAGATAGATCCATCCATCCATCCATCATATTCTCCTGACATGGAGAAGAGCAACTTATGAAACCAACCGTTTGGGTTATCGGATTCACCTCCATTTTCCAGTACAATCAAATTGCATCAAGAACTCCCAACTCAAAATAAGTCGGCATTTGCCTACAATAAAGTACGATAAGGTTAAAAGACACTGCAGAGAACAATGCTCACATCGCCAGCAAAACCGAAAGTTTAATTTATGAGTGGTCGGAATAGCTACATCAATGGCACAATAAGTACATGCACACAGGAGGTTCTGAGCTCGCTCCTCAAAGTATATCTATCATTCATCGGCCAGGGCCAGCTCAAGTGCATAATCATCCCTCTCCTGCAGAACCAAAAACACGGTATCATGCCATATTTTGTCAAATTGGACACACAACAACTGAGCACAATCCACTGATGATCTGGGAACCCAGGTGGATGAAAAAAACTTGGCAATATACTACAACTTGCCCTGCCCTAGTGCCCTGCCTTGAATGAAAAAGGAGGAGGATTGAAGAACTACTCACAATGGGCCCTCTGGCAAAATATCGTCCAAATTGAAGCCAGTAGACCTGCGAACAGAATGAAAAATCAAAGGAAGGCATTTCAACTGTCAACTATACCAAGACAGGAGGAGGAGTCCATGGATATGGATGCAGTTTTCATAATTCTCTCTGGTTCTTATGGTTTTACCTCATCCTCATCTTGAGTCTCGACCTCAATATCAGAAGATGGGAACCCCACACAGAGCAATGCATAGCCCTGGAAGACATAACAGACGAGAAATATAGGGAAAAAAAACAGGAAACCAATCAACTTAACCAAAAAGATAAAAGAATTGTGGTATTATGGAGCTTTATTAAGGGTTTTAAGAGCATAATCGAAAAACTGAAATTACAATGACATGATCTGCCCAGGTGAAGCAAAGGGAGCTTAGAGCTCATATTTGCTCAAAAGGGATCTAAGCCATCCACCTTGATAGTATCTGCTGGGGCATTCAGAAAATAAGTAGAGGTGTCAACTCAAAATCTCAGCACAGATAGTTCCCTGAACTGGTTGGTCGTCTGACATAGCTAGGCAATTTGTATTCAACTTACATATACCCAAACACACAATTTCTTGACCACGTGTCTCCATCAAGAATCAATGTGTGAAGACTGCTAAGGTAAATTTAAGAACATCACAACCCAAACAGTAGAACAGAAATCTGGTGTTTGTGAAGCAAAAGTACAGGTCAGATACAAGCAAATTAAATGCAGAAAAGAACAGTAGTTCATAGTAATATGCATCCCCATGCAAGCGCTAACTAAACATAAACGAGGCATTTCTGAAATAAGCCAAAGCAACCTTAGATTTCAGTTCAGCTGATATTCCCAGAGCCTCAGGTTGTCTTATTTGTCCAGATTTGACACGAACAGCACAGCTGGTACAGCACCCTGCCAAGCAAAGGACATATAGCCACAAAATCTCAGAAAAACAGTAGTTACATGCAAGTAAGGCATCGAATCAATAAGCAAATCACTTAAACTAAAGTCCTCTGTATGGGGTTATAGAAGATTCCTCCTTCGCAACATAAAGCAAGATCCTTCTGCTTCTACAAACCCTTTAATTCATTTGGCATTATGCGGCGACAGAAGTTTTCGTAACTAACACACTGCACAGATTCCTATCTAATATGCAATTTACTCGAGTGGGTATTAGCATACCCAATCACTACTCCCAAAGTGCATATAAAACTGAATCATGTGAAAATTCACCATAACTAGCACCATCTACAAATCAACATTATTATGGTAACAAATTTTCACCTCACCTAAGTCTCTCCTGAATTCATATTGATACTTGGAATACCTTTTAACAGCAGAAAGCCCCTTAATTAAAATTCCCTCGCTCTCGAGGGTTCTCATTTCCTCCTGAAGGGGGCTTGAGCATGAACCCTACGAATCTCAACAGCAATCAGTCTATAATGACTACATGTCTCAGAGTTCGCTTCAATCAGAATGTCGTCCTGTATCATTTTACTCCTAGTTCAGTTCGCTCCCTTCCAGAGCAAAAAGTTAGAAGGTATGATGTGATTAATCCACCCGGAATCCCCCAGCTTGACAGAGAAATGTTCTCATCCTCAATGCCGATTATGCGAAGACCTCTTGACCACCTACAGCCAACCAGATATTGAAAGGATGAAACCTCCATCGAATGGCCCAAGAAGGAACGGCAGCATAGAGGCAGAATCTTGTGGCATAGTTAAGAAGTCTCAAACCAATCAAATGATTTCGAACGTTTATACACTAACTGCTGTCAAATGAGATCGAAAAGAGACAGCTTAAACGAAATCAAACGAAAGATGAGGACATACCGTGCCTGCAGGCAAATGGCAGAGAGATGTTCTGGGCTTCCGCGGTATGCAAGATGTACTGGTCCTGTAAAAAATCAGTCTTTTATCCCATCAACAATGAGCTCAAACCAAAAAGGATCGGCAAAGAGCCAAAACCCGCCTCATAACTCACCTCGGGGACGAGGAATTCGTGAACGACTCCTCTTTGCCGGTCGTGGACGGTGATCCGGTGAGTCGGGATGGTGGGAGCGCGAGTCGACACGGCCTGTCCCGCTAAACCGGCGGGAGACTGGAGCTCAGCCGTGGCCGACACGAATCGAGGTAGCAGCGACGCTCTACTGGATCTTCCAGGAGCACCAAGACGGGGCTTCGTAAACGAGGAGGAGGGAGAGGAGAGGTTGGAGCAACAAGGGATTTGGAGAATCATCATGAGCTAAAAAAGAGAGGAGGGATGCGGGGACGTGTTGGTGGGATTCCTTACTGGCGAGCTAAGCTAACCCGCCATAGGCGCCGACGGCGTCGAGCTCTCTCGTCTCCGTCTCGGGTGGGAAAATGGCGCGCGCTTGCAGTCGCTGCGCTATCCGGAATCCGGATAAAACGACGAGTGCCATTGGCCCACATGTTCCATAGAAATAACAGATAGCTTCCCCGCCAGGCGCCAACTGTGACGCTCTTGCCTCGACTTGCTCTTTTATAAAGTTATTTACACTGTTTTAGTTACTAATAAGGTGTCCTGAAACAAATGTAAAATTC
Source organism: Narthecium ossifragum (assembly GCA_963920575.1). NCBI lineage: Eukaryota > Viridiplantae > Streptophyta > Magnoliopsida > Dioscoreales > Nartheciaceae > Narthecium > Narthecium ossifragum. The sequence continues at coordinate 257,388 of OY986965.1, forward strand.
ACTTTGAATCGACATTGGCAACACTCTTATGTATGACAAACAGTGATTTTAACGCTTCACCAACAGCACTTGCAGTTTAGCCCATCGTGTTGCGAAGACAAGTGACTTTGAAGGTCCACAAAGAACTATTAATAGTACACAAACCAGAGTCGTAAACACAAGAACACTGATATCAAGCTGAAAAGAAACATCTAAGCATTTCAGGAAACAAGTAGTCAAAGGCTAAAACATGATCATGTGCGTTTAACTCAAAACTTCCAAACGCTATATGTCTCAAAATATTAGAACACAAAAAAAGTAGCCGATTAGTTCAATGATGTCTGCTGTCTGCCATCTGGAATGGCTAACAAGACTATGGGCTTTGAAGGCCTCAAGAAGGGAGCATCGCATCTGAAATATCCTTTCCTTTCGAGCTGTATTATCTCTCCAAGCTGCAGATTACGCATGTTGGAATCCCCAAGGGCTGCTGTTTCCTTTCTCGTGCATTCATTGAGATTGTCGAGGAAGTCCTCATCTTCTTCCAGCTGAAGTTTACAAAACAGCGACCGAATACTCAAGTTAGAAATCATTTTCACAAGAGCCCCAAAAAGAATGATGGCAAAATAAAGGACAAAGAACACTGAGCAACACCTATTGGTCTACATCCTAGCATTTAGCAGTTACTCTTATTAGAGATCACTGAAGAGAAACCAATAAGAAGTCGTGCATAAGTAACTCTCTCAGCCACGTACGTATTGAGATAAACCAAGGGTCATGGGAGAAAGAGAGAATTCACTCATAAGTTCACCACGAGAAAGCAGGAAACAGCAAGCTCACAATTCCCAAATCATTATAAGCCATACCCATTGGAAAAGGCTTTCCAATCTAGCAACAAAGAATTAATTCAGACCACAACAACCTAGTTAAAATATGAATGCAAGTTCTAGCATCAGCAGCATAGAGTAATTAGTATGATCATGAACAATTGCCCAAAACGACATAAGATGTAAAACAACAAAGTTTGGAAGACTTGGACAGCATAAATACCTTTTTCTTCTTTATCAAGTGATCAAATTCAACCAAGGAAAGATTAACCAATTCATCTGTTTCAGGAAGCCATGTGAGCTTCAACTTGGTAGTTTTCACAGAGCCTTCAAGGTGTAAAATTCCAGCCAGATGAGTGACAATGCCATTCTCCATCTTGACTTCCTTTATGATAGCATTACCCCAATCCATTAGAGTTATCTCCTCGCCCTCTGAGACAGATGATGCATCAGCATAATCTAACCAGATTCTCCTGGTAAATGTTGTTGCTTTCTTCCCAGCACCATCAAATTTCTTATGCCTGGGTATGATTCGAACAAATGGCTCATCAGGACCATTACTTAAAGACAAAACCACACGCCGCTCTACTAGCACAGCGGTATGCCTCGGACATATTGGATCTATTATCTTCTTATTGATGGTCCATAGCTTATCCCACTCCATGAGGTTTAGATTCTTTGATGCACCCTGGAAAATACCACCAAAAGTTAGATATTTACTCAGTGAATGGAGAGATTATGGTTTAGACATTTACTCAGTGAATAGAAAGAGTATGGAGTGCCGACATGGAGATAAATTTTCAAAAATGCAGTATGTTAAAATTACCTGTTGAAGAATGAACTGTATCAATGCCTCAATTTTAAGGCCTCTGCGTACTATTCCCTGAACAGTTGGGAAACGGGGATCATCCCATCCCTCAACTTTGCCATTTTGCACAAACCATAGAAGCTTACGCTTGCTAAGAAGAGTGTATACCATATTCAATCGGCTAAACTCATATATTTGCACCGGCCGCAATTCCATGTCTTCAAGTATCCACTGATACTGGGCATTGCGATCATGATACTCACTAGCGCGAAGAGCGTGTGTTATACCTTCAATAGAATCAACAAAAGGGCAGGCAAAGTCATAGGTTGGATAGACCTTATATTTGGATCCAATACGATGATGAGGATCTGGATTAAAGCGGTAATAAACAGGATCTCGGAGGGACTTGTTTGGGTCCTGCATGTCCAATTTGCCACGAACACAGCACTGCATACCTCTCTCAGAACCTGCAATCATCTCTTTCCACAAAGCCAAATTCTCATTGACAGTGTTGTTCCTACATTTTGACTCGATTCCATCCATCCTTTCCTTCTGCATCTGCTCCCGAGGTGTATCATCCACATATGCCTTCCCTTTCTTTATTAAGTTTTCAGCCATTTCCATCAACTTAGGAAAATAATCTGAGGTGTAAGTAACAGCATCATACTTGATGCCCAGGGTATCGATGTCTTTCAAAAGATTTTCCACAAACTCGTTGCTTTCTTTGGACGGGTTTGTATCATCAAAGCGAATGATCAGTCGTCCTTGATATCTCTGGGCAAAGTATTGGTTCAGCAGAGCAGCCTTTGTGTGCCCAATATGGAGGTATCCACTAGGCTCAGGAGCAAAACGCAGGCACACCTCCCCGACCTTTGCCCCTGGAAGATCTAGCTCATATGCAGCACCTTTATCCTTGGTGACAACATCGCAATTAGCTACATTTTCCTTTCCTTTTAAAGCTTGATTGGTACCCTGTTCGACTCCCTTCGGGTTAGTTGCAGGTGACTTTCCTAACCCTCTTTTCCCAACATATGTGGCTGAGACTTCAATGAAGATGCCATATTCAGAGGTTATGCAACCAAACCAACGAGACAAATTTTGGTATTTCTTTGACTTCCTTAGACTTTCCCATCTCTGGCCAGTAGCTGCAGAGAGAAGGCTAAACAATAATAGATATCCTTACTCCAATAGGCATTAAACAGTAAGAATTAGGGCAGACAGACAACCAAACTACTTCATTGATGAGAAGGCATTACCTGCTAAGGCCGACCATACAGCTATGTCCGCAATTGACAATCTATAACCAACTACAAATGTCCGCAGAGCAAGATGGGAATCAACATGACTGCAAGCACCCTCAAATTCAGAGCCAGATGAAAATATTGGAGTATACTCGAGCCACTCATCAATCTGAAAGAAAAGGAATGAAACCAGTTGATAAAGCCAGCTTAAAGATGCGAGAACAAAAGGTGTAGGAGTTAGGTTTGATCAAGAGACTTGGGGATATACCTGTGCCGACTCGAGTGCATCACGTCCATATAATCCTGTAAGTACTGAAACCCGGCCAATATAGCGTAGGAGTGTCATAGTCCCATGCAATTTCGAGCTGGAGCAAACAACTAGCTAACTGTCAGTTTCTATGCACTATTTCTGGTGTCATATAACAGGTTAACAAGCAACCTTATAAATTTTTCTCGAGTACTACTTCCGAAGCCCTCTAATAACCAGAGCATTATAATCTCTAAATGCGTGCCAATAAACCAAATTCCAAACAACTGACTAATTCCATAAATCCTCAACGAACACCAAGGGCTGCTAGATTTTCAAAATTGGGATTTGCCAACAGTTTCTAATTGATCAGACTCTAATCTAACTCATCATCCAGGAAGAAAAAGAAAGTCGGTGCCAATAAGGTGATTAATCCCCGTAATCATACAAGCAGCAAATTCTACTAATCAAATCGAAGCGAAAAACAAATTCTTTCACCACAAAAAAAAACAACAAAGATAGTAAAAGGATCTCAATCTAGAATAGGATGCAAACCACAATACCAGCGACGAAAGACCAAAAAGTAGTACTAATGGAAACCCAAAACGCGACTAAAATCGGTAAGAAGATTGAAACTGTCCACCGTTTGTGTCTGAATCCAAGTATCTCTACCATCCAGATCCAACACACGTACCCGTAAGAGAAAACGAAGACGGGTGCCGAGCCGGTGGGGAGGCTGGGGTCGGCGACGAACGAGATGCCCGCTACCCTCGCCGCCGCGATAACCGAAAGCGGCGGGATCTCGCCGGAGAACGCCAGCGTTACCTCCATTGGCGCCGCCACGGGGGTATAGATTGATAGCTAGTTAGGAAAGACGAACCTTTGAGAGGGCTCAGGCGGCAGACAGGCTCAGGCTTGGGAACATAAAAATTAAAATTAAAAAGCAGCATCAATCCTGGGACGAGGAGTCCATGTGTACGAGGCACGTATCAAGGCCGGATTCTCACTAACTCACATCCGAATCCGCATCGGGTTCGGGTATAGGACGACCGGATTCTCACTAACTCACATCCGAATAAACAGCGGATGTATATTTGCTGCCGTCCGATGTGTACGAGGCACGAATCAAGACCGCTAATCGGAGAGCTCTCGTAGATTTGAATTTTGAAGCAGTTACGGGTAGGAGTGTATAACGGGTCGGGTCAACAGGTTAACGGGTCAGGTCGGACCCTGATCCATTAATTTTTGAGGGCCTTATGACCCGCCCGTTAACCTGTTAATTTATCAACAGGTTAACAGGTTAACGGGTCAACATGTTAACATGTAAACAGTTACAGGTAACCCATTAACCCGTTATTAATACCACATGAATAAATATAAAGCTTTAAATTACAACCTATTAATCGAAAATCCAAACAACATAAACACTTAAATCTAAGTTGTGCCACATGAAGAAATATAAAGTTTTAAAGTACAATCTACTAATCCAAAATTCAACCAAAAATAGCATAACAAATGATTAAATCATAATTGAGCTTTTCCGAGTTGATTTGAGGATGAAGGCCCTGGGGTGGTTGTAAAAGATGGACGACTATCAGAACTTGGTTAGGAGCTTAATGGACCATCTATGTCTGTATCACAATCAAAGATACAAATTATCAATAATTCCAAGAAACAATGTAAGTTCAAGTTTCCAATGTAAGTTCCAAATCTAATTAACTTAAAAATTAATTAGATATATAATATATATATACTTGTAATTTGTAAATAGTCTTTATTCTAAACGGGTAAAACGGGTTACCCGTTAAGCAAAAACTTAACCACCCATTACCCGACCCGGTATTATTGTAACGGGTCGGGTCTAACCCGACCCGTTTACGACTACCTTCTGACCCGCCCGTTAAGGTTCGGGTCGGATTAATTTTTCAGGTCGAGACAGTTACCCAACCCGTTGTACACCCCTAGTTACGAGAGTTACCTGTACCTTTATCATCCATCATCATCTTCTCTGCTCTTCTTAAAAATAGATGAGAATCCTGAAATCTTTCAACCTCTAGTCTCTTTATCCATGCATGCATAATATTTGTGTACGAGAAACACTATCATTTCCTCCTGAACACGAGGAAACGAGCACCATTGACACACGCGATCAAATCTCACAGGACTAACAATTGATGTAGACCAGAAGCTGAAGATTTTATTAAATCATAACAAAGGAGAACAACTTGTCAGCACAAAGAGTTCCATAGATCACATAACACAGCAATCAGCCAGCCAGGAAGATGAAAGATGGCGAGCGCGTGGAATGGGCAAGAAAGAGGACTGAAGCGCGAGATTACTACAATCATAAGCAGGCAGGCAAGCAGCAGCAACTTAATAATCTCACATGGAGGCCCGTGCACCGGCCTTGGTCATCTCCGAGACTCCGAGGCCGCGGCTAGTTCAACGGAGAGGATGAAAGATGACTTCCCTGCTTCTCTAAGATAGCGGACGTCACCGTTCATGACCTTCAGCAGCTTCCTACAGACAAGCAGGCTGATGCCCTCTTCTGAAAGGTCACGGCCGTCTCCATACATGTCTCCAAACATTTGAGAAAGCAGCTCCTCAGGCAGTCCGCTCCCTGAATGAGTTATCCTGAATTAAGAAAACACAAGAACAACAGTCAAGAATCCACATTACTAGCTCTGAAGAAAACGACCTTACCTGTACCTGTAGAGCTTTTACACCCTCATTCAGCTTCTATCGCAGAAAATATCAGAATTTCGGATATCCTACATTCCTACTTAATATACATGCTTACTAGAGGTCACATTAATTTGGCTGGAAAAATGTATAATTATCATGAGAATTTTATAAATCGAAAAACAGGGGCAATCTCTAAAAGCAAATATGCATTGGATTTTATTAGGATTAAGCATTTGACAATTCCTATCAAGATGTATGTTAAGACAAACAGTATTCAACTTCAGAAGCATACAACAACAACCTACATAATAAGAATCAGTATACACACGATCCGTCATGGTACCTGAGCTCAAGATGTACTACTATATGGAGAGTTTCTCCCAGCCGGTCTTTATTCAGAGTAGCACCAATTTCAACCTGACCTCCACTAGGTGAATATTTCACAGATGCACCCAAGAAATCCGCAAGAATCTGCTGAAGCCTCAGACTATCACCATAAAGCCCTTCAGTCATGATACTATCAGATAAGTTGTATCTCAAACAAATACCCTTTCCATTGCTCGCAATCATGACTTGACTAACAGCGGTAATCACCACATCACGCAGAACGAATTCTGCCATTTCCAGATCCAAACAGCTAAAGACAACATAAACAAAAAATTGAAGTAATCAGTATACACACGATCCAATGCATATTTACTAACAGGATTTGAGTTAGCAAAGGGGATTCCAAGAAAGAAGATAATTCAAGAGATTGGCAACAGCATCAACAGCTGCGTGTCATTGACTTTGAGATACTGTTCATACTTTTATGTATATAGGAAGCCAAGAAATTTAATTTCAGGGAGCAAATAAAGGCCACAATTAAAAATAGGATTGGTTAGGAAGCAACACCTATCCATGATGCTATCAAGAGCCAAGTCATTGAGAATTCTATTCAACTGGCGGTGACAATTCGCCCCAGTACTTAGAAGCTCTTTCTGCTCTTTACCCAACTCGGTGCCCTCAAGTATTTTCCTTGAATGCAACATGCCTGAAAGAGGATTTCTAATTTCATGCCGTATATAGGCCAATGCCTTCAATCTTTTCATCACATTTTGCTCTGATAACTGTTGCATGTGGAGTACATGCTGAAGTTCTTGACTTGCAATATGCAAGAAGCAAAAGACCCCAGTGACCACACCGTCTCCATCCACTTTCTTGCTCACAGATAGTAGGCACTCCACATGCTTCCCATTACGGCTAATAAAGTCGAACGGAGCCTTCTCCGTTTCTTGACCAGTCATGGCGTTGTTGATAACGATGCTAAGATTGACAAATGAATCTTGATTCTTCATACGACAGCAGGCTGTAGTGCTCCCGAAGACCTCACCCAACAGCATTCTATCTATGACCTCACTTCTTTGACATCCTGAAAGCTTGGCCATGGCAGGATTCCATTCAGAACACCAGCCAAACTCATCAGCACCAAATATGGGAGGGATCAGTGGGCTTGGATTCTCTATTATTGCTTTGTAGTCTCCTTCGATACGCGTAAACTTGTCCATCACCAACTTATGACCAGTCATATCTTGGGCTACAAAGCAAACACCCACAACTTGTTCATTTATGTCACGGCTGGCACATGCGTTTACAATTAAGATGACAGGACCATCATCTCTTCGAATGCCATGTGTCTTCATCTGGAACTGCACATTATGCTCCTCTTTACCTGAGCATAAACAAAATGAATTTCTGAATTTAACATAACTTAGCTTTCTACCATCAGAAAGCTAGCACGCTGGGGGTTTTCTCTTAGCATATCAGGTTCAAAAAGAAAGAAGCTAATATCTCGAACTTCTTTTCTTGATCATATCTGAACAGAAGAATCATTTTCATTTTCCCACCAACATTTGTGCTAGACCAACACCACAAACATGGGTTGCGAAAAAAATGCCAACCAAATGAGTTCAGAACCAGGATGGGATCATCATAAAGGAATAGACCGGGCCCATAAATATAAGCAAGGAACTAAACTATTATAAAACCCAACAACTAGATCATAAAATAGAAACAAGCACTTTCAAAGAAAGAACACAATGAACTAATAGTAAGCAACTAGTGAGAGATGCAAAAACATACCCTGCAGTGCCAAGTAAAGCATCTTCTTGACCTCTTTTATTGATGTCTCCTCGACAAGGGTAAGCAAATGCTTACCAATAGCTTGATCTACCGACAGACCGGTCAATTCAGCAATCTTCATATTCCAACCATTTATGAGCCCATTGATATCCACTGCCAAGATTGGAACAGTTGCTGTTTCGATCAAACGGACCATCTCGTTTGTCACTGCTTGTAGTTCCTCAATCCCTTCAAGTTTGATTTCATTGATCCGAGAGTCCAATGTAGCTTTCTGGCTAGCACTCTGAGTGTCATTGACCGTTCCTCGAAGTATAAGCTGCAGAGAATGAATGGCATCCATCTCATAGTCCTTCCATGGGAAACTCCTCATTTTCACTACTTCAAGGAAAGCTCTGAATGAAGATCTTGGGTGCATTCTCCTCCCATCATCCTTATCAGCTGGGTCATGCTTTGCACCACCCCATCTGATTTCAGAAGCAGTACGAGACCTAAACCAGAAAAGAATGTCCTTGGAGGTGATTCTAGCAGCTGCCATCCCACAAACTATGTCATTAAGAGCTTGAGCTCCAGGATATCCAGCATCATGCAGACTATCAGTACTTACACCAGTGGAGTCCCTGTGATACTCGACGAGCCAGTAGGCAATGTCACGTATCTGTGCTTCGGTCGGAGCCAAACCAAGTCGGCATATCTTGTTCTGATAGAGAAGGGCAGCACCATCACATTTCACAAGATCCATGATATTTGGGCTTTGTGTCATGATTCCTAAAGGAGCAGTATCACGAAGCAGCATATCACACAAAAGCGTTTGAGTCCGCAGAATGTTCTTCTCCTGAATCTGGTTCTCCAACTCGAACTCCTTGTTGACATGGATGGCAAACACCTGCATCAAGAACTCACAGGCATATCTCAAAGGGAATGGAACGAACCTTGGGCTCTCATTATGGCAGACAACGAGACCCCAGAGCCTCTTCCTCTTCAGCTGTGGTGATTGCCCAGGTTCTGAATTCTCATCATCTTCCACTCCTTCGTTAATGACCACCGCCATAACCAAAGAAGCAATAGAATTCATGTTCTCCATATACTGCAAGTGACAACTGTGAGGGGCTCTGAGTGTAGAACCACAGAAGCTCAATTCAAGGGGCAACTTCTCGTCTTGGTACACCTTCACAGGCTTCGCGCGGCAATCACAGATCATTCTGACCTTATTCTTCATAAAAAGAAATCGGGCAGCCTGAGGAATATCGGTCGCTGGATAATGAAGACCCACATAAGGGTCCAACCCTGGCTTGGTGATCTCTGTATATACCTCACCATGGTCATCCTCATGGAACCTATAAGCCATCACCCTATCATAACCAGTGAGTTCAAAGACCTCTTCCACGATAGTATTGCACAGCCTCTCCATGCTCCCACCAGGCAGTGATTGGAGCCTTGCAATGGCCTTCGCAGCGATCTTGTAAGACTGCAGAGCTCCAGCAGCAGTCATGGGCAGCTCGTAAGGCTTCACTGGTTCAAAGTCGACGATCAAACAAGCAGTCACCCTGTGGATGATAGCGTAGAAGGGCTTGCCGGAGGTCTTGCAATGAACTAGAATCGGGTTGAGCAGAGAGACCTCAGCATACCCTAAAGCTTTTTGCAGTGCTGCGGTGCTAGGAGAAGTGAAGATGGTCCTGACATCGGTGCCGATGCCCAGCGTAGGGTGATCGCCGACGCTGGGAACTGCATGGCTGACCATGGTGAGCATATCCGGAGCATTCTCGCTGTATGCTATGACTTTGAAGGTCTTCTCATCAAGGGCTAACAAGCAGCCATAAGGTTGGATGAGCCTTCCTTTCTGGATGTGCTGCAAGTAAGCAGTGACTTTCTCGGCTCTCCGAGGATCAGGAGAGGTTGCAGCAACGGACTGGGAATAGTCGAAGGAGTCGCCGAGCACTTTGAAATCGGCGTCAAGCTTTGCATCGACGCTTGTTTGAGCTAGGACCCGAGCACTGTGCCTGCTCCTGCTAGAACTAGAGGACTGTGCTGGTCTAGAAGAGGAAGACATTTTTGCAACACAATCGAGAATCCTCCTAGTAGTATTCAACAAGAGGATGTTTGGTGCATCGTCAGAAAACCAGAGTTAGAAAAGATTGAAGAAGGTTCCTACTTTCTGGAGCACGATGGATGGGGATCTTGATATCAAGCTCTAAACGTTTTTGATATGCAAGAATCCATCTATACTTTCACTAGCTCTAGAAAATTTCTCCTACAAACTACTTAGCGACTGACATAAAACCAGAAACAGAGTCTTTACTAAAGAAAACAGAGTGAATGAACTTACCAATTAGACGTCGCAGCAAAAGAGCAGCGTCAGAGAACCCAAAGCCCTGCTATCTGATCAAAGCCCAGATTCAGATTTTTTTTCTTTTTTCTTTTATTTGGTGGCAATTCGACGGAGAGAAACTTTGGGGAAGTAGATCCCGAAAGCGAATGAAAGCTAAGAAAACAAGAACAGAGGAGTGAGGAAGGCAATCATCTTCTGCTCTTCTCACTCTCTTGTATCAGGGAGATCACTCTTGTACTGATATATGCAATCAAGTAGTACTACGCAATCAAGGAATACTGCAAACAGGAAGCCTGACGTCCATAAACCCCGTTCATTGCATTAAACCCAGGAAAGGGGAAAGGCGCCAAAACCCATAACTTTCACCAGATTAAAGACCCCTCCTTTCCGATTTCCAAACCCATGGAAGGAAGCCAATCTCAAGCCCATACGGGCCTCTGAGCCTCTTCAGAGCAAAACCAAGCGACCCGCGACCCCAAACCGCCACAGTTAAAGCGGTGGGTGGGCGGGTTGCAGGTGACCACTCCCAACTCCTAAAAGCCAGCATTCCGTCCCCATAGGGGATTGTTTGTGGGGACCACAAGAGAGAAGAGACCTGGTTTGAGCTGTCGAAGCTATCTATTTATCTATCTGGGCTGGCGAGCACGGAGCATCTTCTCCTTAAGATCCATCACCGACGGACTAACAGCTGATCTTTTTGGGGGACTAGAAACAAACCCCAGAATTGGAATTCGATTTCTTAGACGCTTGGCGGCGATTCGTCGTGTTACGAACAGGGAGGAGAGAATAGAGGACGAAGAAGGCGGTTTGTTGTGCCTCGTGAGTAGCTTGGTCGTATACTGTAGGGCAGTCAGGAGCGGTGTACGTAGATGGATAGTGTTGATGGCCATCTTTGTCCCATGCGGGGGGTTTCAGGATAGCTAAATGCTGCTATGGAGCTCACGTGGCCGGTGGGCTGTGGGGGTCACGTCGGCAAGCAATAGGAAAGAGGCGGGTTTGCGCATTTCACGTGCGGACCCGATGCCCCTGTCGGCGATCACCGCCCCGCCGCAGCAGGATCACGTTAAGGATACAGAACGTACACTGGGGAAGGGTGGGGCTATGTTATTAGCGAGACAGAGATCGGCACCTGTCTGTCAGAGATTACCGTGCACTTGGAAATCTCGATTAAAGGTGTTAATCAGACAGAAGTAGAGCAAAGCACGTGACTGCTGCTGCTGGATTAGCCCCTTCGAGGTCTCGATTATGGACGATGGCACGTGTTTAACAACTGTTTATGGATCTATCTAGTAATTCCGTCTCGGAGGTTGCAAAGCATGCACGTGATTACCTGTTGCCAATTGTGCTTCCGTATCCTAAATCATGATTAACAATATTGATTGTAGTTAAACATAGAGCTAAAGTTGTGCTTTAAAGATCTTAATCTTTATTAACAGACATAACAGACAGCAGTTGAAGATGAAATATAAGATAAGAACCGAAATAACAGCTCCTCGTTTATGGTATTGGAATAATACCAGGATGCAGTGTTGAGAGTGACGGATATCCATCCATACGAAGACTTCTAATTCTACAAGGTTGATGCATGGGTTTTTAAATAGTTTACCATGCATAAGTTTGGGAGGGTATGACGTACGTACGTACTAGGTCTCCCTCCGATCCACCTGTGACTATAGATCAATAGATGCATGTATGTATGTTCCCGGAGCTAGCAAGCTAGCAAATATCCTTTCTAATCTAGGAAACAGTGTGTTTTGACCCTTGGGAATCTGAAAAAGGCGGGCCCAAGACTTCCTATGTATGGAATGGGACAAATAGGATCCTATAAAAAAGAATGCTGGTTTCATCAAACAATTGATTTCATTGTATTAACTTGCTTCATGGTCTAGACAGCACAGTAAAAAAGACCGGAAATGCATGCAACTTGATTACGTTGGACTCATCGGAGGTCGTTTGATAAGACTATAGACTATTCTGAATTAAGGGTCTTGGGGTTAGAAAAATTAGAATAATGAGTGAGGATGGATCAAAATATTTTTTAAAATAAAAAATAAAAATGAGGATACAATCGTGTGAAGTTAAATGAATATAGGATAAGTGATATCCCCATTTTTTAAAAATGACCCATCTTAACCCACATTGTTTCTATTTTACTGGACCCATTCTACCTTAACCCTCATTGTTTCTATTTTACTGACCCATTCTGACCAGACATGGCCTTGATATTCCCACCGACGGCGATGCCTATAGTAGCTCTATATATATAGCATTGGAGGAGATTATATATAATGTGCCACTTTGAGAATCATACATCCGTGTTTGAGAGTCGTTTTAAAAGTTTCCAAATTACTATTATGTGATTATGACCCTGGTTTGTTATGCAAAAATCTGCACATAAGCATACAATCAGCGAACCTGTCAGAACTACAAATGCTCCAAAGTCTAGAATTAAATTTCACATTGTGGACTAACCAAATTCTTTTTGAAAACATAAAATCCTAGACTGCAAAGCTGAACAAATAAATTTGAGCAAAATTTTATTCCTAAAGTTAGCTCAGAGAACTCGATAAACACTAGCTGTCAAGTGACTAATGAAGTAAAAAAAAAACACAACTGAGCTTTCCAGATCTTGGAAAATGATTATAGCCAGGACACACAATGAGAAAAAGTTTATGAAGGTGGCCCATGGACCAGTGGCACATGCACCTAACAAATAAGAACATTGCATATAGCTGAATATTTAATGCATCTCCTAGACTGCTAAGTTAGGGGATTAGCCCATATTCAAGGACAAATGACCTTGCCAAGTCTCAAAAATATCTTAGCCGAGAATTTATATCAAATGTCTAGCATAAAGAGAATGAAACACACATTGAACGATACGCATCTCCAACGTCCGAAAGCTAGGTTCCCACTCAAGAAATGAACTTCATAAAGATCTCTAAGAACTGGACTTTTAGGTCCTCAAATTGGGCACTGTTTGATATATCTGCCATCAAATAAAGTGTAGGCACATGATTGCTTCATGTAACTAGCTAGTCACATTCGTTGATGATACCCACATATCATTTTTTCACATATCAGGACGCAGATTTCTACTCACACACTGCCAGTTGCAAATGACATTCTTCTGTTACTAATGAGAAATCACAGTATAAGATTCATATTGCATTACTCTGGTGGTTGGAAGAACAGCTATTGCATTATTTCTTCATTTTGTACAGAAATTGAAAGCTCGGATGTCCTTGTAACATATTAAACATGCAACAAAACTGTGGACTGGTATCAAGTCTCAGAGATGTAGTGAGTAAATGCGATAATACCTCTCAGTTGTGAAAAATGTTGGCCATTCCTTTCGCCCGTCTGGATTTCTGTTCATGCTCTTTCTCAACCCGCATTGATGCTACTTCTTTCTCAATTGCAGCCTTTTCTCGACGTAGTTTTTTTGTTTCAACCTCCATTGCTTTGTTCAAAGTGTCAACTTTCCTCGAAAACATCTAAACAGGTTAACATGCTCAAGAGTTATTAAGTGCAAATCCAGAGGGATCAAAGCTTCATAAAAATATTTACGAGTCAAATGGCAAAATTTTAATTTCTAACCTCGATAGAATTATCCTTTTCTTTCAAGCTTTCTTCCTTCTCCTGACAGGCTTTTCGTAGGGCAATTACCTCCTTCTGCAGAATATCATAAAAAACACCTGAAACAAACTCGTCACCTACAGCTTCTGCAGGATCCGATAGCCTGCCATTTTCTTTGTCTGTATCTGATGACATGCTGCTTATAGATAACCTGTCAACATCATCTCTCATGGAATCACTATTATAAGCAACTCCACTAAGTTTTGTTCTGCATTGATCTTCTTGTGTTAACCTGCCTCCATCGAAAGATTTTGATGCTCCCTTGGCATTTTTCAAAACTGTACTTGAGGAGCTAGGTATCGTTGGTGACCGTGAAAAGGGATCAGATGATTTTCGCATGCTGTTGCCACTTGGTGGAGTGGGAGAGAAGTCAGCCCCATTTACTGAACGGCTCCGAGATAACCCGTTAGGAATGCCTTTTATGTCACTTCGGATTCCAGAGCGCTGAGACTTGAGCCCTTCCTCAAGAACCTTCAGACGTAGCACAAACCTTTCCTACAGAGATATAAGTACATTAGATGAAAAATTTGCGCAACAAGGGCCTTGTCACCACGTCATTGGACTTGGACAGAAGATGAGCACCCTCATAAGACTAACATACTTTGAGCTGGGCCTCCACTTTTGCAGTTCGTTCTGCAATTAACAACTTTTCCCGGAGCTGTTGCATTTCTCCCTAGAGGAAATGTCAAGAATGTCAACAAATTATGAAACTCAAATATCAATTTAAGCTACTGTGCAGTGTTAAGCAATACCATTAAAACACGTCGCTCCTCAAGCCATTGCTTCACAGGCATGACTTTATCGTTGGCCTCTTTCCACTCATTTGCCACTACGACTGCAACACGATTCTCTGCTACCTTGACACGAGACAATGTCCTCTCAAGTGTCCTTTTTTCCCCCTAAGAACATGGAGATCAGAATGAGCATAAGAAAAGCAATCGACAAATAAGCCATCAACTCCAGGTGACCCACAGACAGAAGGATTTCCCCTTTCCCAATCAGGAGACAATATATCATCATTTAAAAAGATTACAAGTACCACACCTTGAGTTCACTGACTTGTCGCTGATAGTCACGTACAGCATTTGCAGCCGCAGCTCCTGAAAGAAGAGCCTCCTCAAGGTCCCGAATAGTTTGACCCATCTTCTCAACCTCTGCAACCTTTAGGCGATGCATCTTATCTAAAATTTTATACTCTTCCTGCCATATAAATGTACGAACAATGAGAACCTTAGGCCAAGCCACGGTTGCTCACTATACAAGTGGCACAATGTGACATCCTAATCTTGGCTCTTCTTTTTCATTTGCCAAACACTCCTGTCTGCTATATCATCTTTGCTTATGCAAGAGCGTCAGAAGGATAACCCTGCAAGAACAAAAGAAGGCAAAAAAAAAGCCAGCTACCTGACACATATCGTTCTGTTTTGTGAGTTCTTGGTTCTTGTTAAGTAGATCGTCAACAAGAGCAGCCTTGATATTTGCGAATTGAACCTCCCTTTCTGCATCCAGCAGAGCTGCTTCCTTGGATTTCGTTAGCCTTTCCAAAGCTCTATTATCCTCCTGTAGCTTTGAGAGCTGCAGGTTAAGGCAATTAATCGAGCACCAGCATCAGCTTTTGAAAATTTTGTCACAGAGAAATGCCAAAGTCGTGAAATCCATCAAAAGACCTCTTGTCTCAGAAGCTTGATTTCTGCTTCTAGAGGGAAGAGTATATCCTCCAAAGAGGGAAGCTCTTCATCCTTCTGAGCAGCATGAACTCTCCGGAGTGTTGCCTCTGCTGCATATTGTGCTGCCAATGCCGCCTTCTTCTCATCATTAACTCTCTTGATTTCTAGGTTCTGAGGGATCAAAAGTTCAAATTCAGAAACCTTTTGTGGATTTGAACGAAAAGAAACAAGCAAAGAGGAAATACAACAGTACATAATATAGATCAAGAAGATTACGACACACCTTGCTCTCAAGAGTCGCTTCTGATGCCTGAAACTTCTCCACCACCTTTCCAAGCTCCTCAGTGACCTATCACAGCGTAAAAGCTGATGAATGTGGAACTATATCAACAGCAGGACATAACAAAATTGCAGCAGAGATTTTTAAAGTAAGAGGTAAAGTATAAAATGTAGAAGGATACCTCAGAAAGAGCTTTATCTTTTGCTCGTTCTGTCAACTTCAGGGCCTTAATCTCACTATGAGCTTCTGCTAGTTCACGGTCCTTGTCTATAGTTTAAAATATTTAATCATTAATGCAATATCTGTGCTATCTTGGGAGGGGGAGAAACATCAATAATAATTTTGCGCATATATGCCATGCCAAGAAAAAGATGCTGGGTGTGAGTTGATTCTTGGTCAAATTTATGACGAAAAAAGAAGATCCAAAAGGAAGCACAGATCGGGATGTCTTATAGTTTTGTTGAGATATAACTTCTTGACCCCTGTGTAACATGACTCCTAGCAAGGTGTTATGAGTGTATAGCAAAGCTCCCATCAGCACTAGTCAGGTACATCTATCAGAAGAGTTAGAGTAAATCATGCCATCCCTTGACAACTACATGAAGTAAAAGTGCTGGTCGTGTGTGATTTCATAACCAGCTGCTTTCAGGTAGCAATCGGCGCTAGCCAAATTCGTCAAATTCTCACTTCCTAGTCCACATACTAGCTAAAAGCAAGAAAAATTTGAACTTCCAATCTAAGTACAACATGCATTTGAAACCAAAGATTTCTTTCACAAAGAAAAACCTAGCTAGGTACCAGATAGTCGACATTCGTTCTTCTTTTCCCACAACTATACATAGAACATATATTAATTGATGAAGAGAACCATCGATCACGACGAAAAGAATGGAGATGACTGACCAGAGGAAATTAAGGGAAAAACCTCAAAGTAGAAGACTTGTATACCTCTGAGGTCGTTCTGAAGGCGATTGAGCTCGACCTTGACCGGATCTGATCCGTGCAACAGATTGATAAAATCCTCCTCATCGAGGGTCAATCTCTTGGGGTTTCTCTTCTTCCCAATCCCCGGCACCAAGATGGTCGGTTGAGAGGAGGGATGATCAAGACCTCGATCTTCCCCATTCTCGCCCATCCTGACCCGGCCCCCAATGCCCACACGTCCAGTACACACTATCCCAATCTCCGTAGCAGTGAGCTCGAAGAAACCATAGCTAGCTAGATTACCAGATCAATGTATCTATCTATAAAGCAGCAGGCAATAGAGATTAGAGAAGAGGAGGAGGCGGAGCTAGAGACATTAATTTGGAAAACATAGATAGGCCACCACCGACGTTCCACGCGCGCCAATCTAGCTAGAGTCTAGAGTGAGCTATATCCATCGGTGGGGTTGATAGACTACTAGTTTAATACTTATATATATATATATATATATATATATATGAAGATTTTATTAGAGCGAATATAGATATATATATATATATATATATATCTGTATCTATATATTCGCTCTCATAAAATCTTTATATATATATATATATGGATGGCATGGGGCAGTGGGGCTGGGGGAATGGGGGATGATGAGAAACTATTGGCGAGTGAACAATTAAGCCAACCACCTCCAACTGTATTCTATTCTATACCCGTCGCTTTTATTATTTAGCAGTGGAACTGGCCGGTTCTTTCTACAAATTTACGGGGATGCCCCTCTCTCCTGTCAAAGCTTCCATTCTCATCTACGGAGTAACAACAATGCGGCCATGTGCTGGTGATGAATTGATGATGATATCTCGAGCCAACTTTACGGTTAAAAAGTCAAATAATATTTGATAAAAGATTTCTCGAGCGAGCGATGCCTCATGCCCTGGTCCAACTAATCAGTGTGCCTTGTATGATATGTATTACCCTAATTTATGCTGGTATATATATATATATATATATATATATATATGTGCCAAGTGGCTCTTTAACAATCACATATATATATATATGATGCTATTTGATGTCTTGCAGCTCCTTAAGTTAAGAAGCTAGTAATATAAGACGAGTGGAATTTAATGCTAAAGGATAACATGCATATAATTATGATGTTATTTGATGTCTTGCATCGATATCACGCCTCGCTAGCTGTCACATGCATGGTGGTGGTTGGTTTACTACCGCAAAGCATCTCCTGTTGAGCTGTAACCAGGGCTGGCTGGCTAGCTGGTTTCTTTTCCAGATTGAGGACCGGAGCATTCAAAGGTGGCCCTAAAAAGTTGGCGTGAGATAGCTAGATAGATAGAAATGAGGGCCCTTGGTGGCTATTATGTATTATAGGGATCAGGGAGGATAGAGAGATGGTAGCTTGTCTCCATCATCTTCATCACCATCATCAACTCTCTCTCTCTCTATATATATATATATATATATATATATATATATCCATAAAATGTGATATTGCTGTTTGGTTGCTCGAATGTACAAAAGAATAATTAAGTATCCATGCATCATGAGTTGCACCTGTGCTGTTGTTTGATTTGTCTTTGGGATCATTCTGATCACATATTTAATTTGTCATCTAAGGAGGCTGAATTAATGAGGGTGTGGCCTTCCATAATGGTGAGATTATCTTTAGTAGTTATAAATAACAAAGAAAAAATATTATTATTTATCTAATTAGCTAATTTGGCTGCTAATTAGACATTTTCATATGACCTGGGCATTTGTTGGCTTGGATTGATGAGCAAAGCATCATCACCCGCAACTTTATAACATTGAAAAGGCATCATCTACCAACAACTTTGTAACATTGAAAAACATAATATAATGAGTTACAACTTTGTAACTTTGTAACATTGGACATCTATGCCCGTCTAAAGCCTAACATATATACATGGCAATCAAAAGATAAGCACTTGTTAGTATTTCTGATACAACGAAGAGAAGTACACTACTAAGCACAAGTGTAATCGTACAACGAAGAGAAGCACTATGGAAGGTGATTATACAATGTTAGGCCCCTACTACCACATAAAAAAAATAGCAATACATGCTTTGCAAGCACTATTGTGAGTATCCTTCCAAGCTTCTGGGCGCTTGATGACCTTACAATCAATTCCATGATCACTTAAAAAATTCTTCTTCACACTCGAAAAAGGTTTACAAATGTTTAGCTTTCAAGTAGTAATGAAAATTAAACTTATCCAAATGTTCACAAATAATAGCAATCCATGTTTTGCAAATTTACAACTCAAAACTACTTATACTAGGCCTTTAACTCGTCCAAAAATAGCTTTCAATGGCTCCCTGTAATTTCCCAACGGTTCTGTTTTTTGACTCTGCGTATGCTGGAAGTCCACACATCGAATGTCGCTTCAACCATTTAGCTCAAAATGCAGCCTCCATTATTCACGGTGGATCCACACATCCACCGTCACATTGACCGTCAGCCTCTTTGAGGAAATGATGCATTCAGGGTTAATACTTGGATCGACCTTCAATCTTCAACCTTGATTAACAAGGCTCGCAGTCAATTTCCGTCGACTTGAGACATCCAAAGCAACATTCAAATAATTAAGAAAATGAATAAATATAAGTCACAATCAATCTATGCATCCTCCTTTATTCACTCACGGTCGATCCATGCATTGACCGTAGCATCAATCGCGGAGGGTGCATCGCATACGATGCACGATTTGGTATGCACGATTTGGTCTAAAAAATACATCGTGTTGTACATGCATTAACTGTTGCATGAGTGAACCAAACAAAGAATCTACCTCTAAGAGTGGATGTACCATGATTCACCCCCACCAAATAGCCGCTTAGTTGGAGCTATGGATGTATGTGTATGTATATACGCACACATATACACAGGGCCGCCCCTGAGGCAAGGTCTAGAAGGCATGTGCCTTGGGCCCCCAATTCTGGGAGGCTCAAAATTTTTTTTTCTTAATATATATATATATATAATAACTTAGGAAAAAAATTTCTGGGCCCCCAGAATTGTTCATCTCCTACGCTATACTCATTCCATTTACTCATCTTGTTCTTTGATTGCATTTTAAAATTGAGTTATTAGCATCTGGATTTCTTTGCACCGTGTTGTTTCTAGTTTCAACTCGAATTTATTTTGAAATTTTTTACTCTTGCGTGCGATGAAGTACTCCATATGTTGTGACATCTTTTTTTGTTCAATTTCTTTTTGTCTTTATCATCAACATAAATTGAGTTTTGTTTCCACAATGATGCGATGTTGAGAGCAAGGGTTTATTTAGCACCCCTTGCAGGTTATACGCTTCTGTTTCACTTTTTGGTTCTTATATAAACAGGGAGAATTGGAGTGTTAAAAAAAACTGATTTCTGAAGCAGCCTTATCTGATATATAGTAAGTCCTCGGCTCTGCCAAGAGAAGTTTCTCAAAACTGAAGTTGATCAAATATTATCTTCGATCAACCATATCACAGAAAAGGTTGAACAATTTAGCTATTTTATCGATTGAAAATGAATTGATTGACAAACTTGTCTACACAAGTTTGGTTGAAACTTTTGTTGCCAATAATGCAAGGTGGGTGATTTTTCAGCAGCAACAGATTTGGTTTTTATAAGTTTTCTATTTTCATTTGAATATAGTATAGTATTTTGTTAAACTTAATTGAGATTGCTAGATTATATTTGGTGTGACAAAGTGATTTTTCTATTTGATGAATTACAATGCTATACTTTTTTCAATAATATATGTTTCTCTTAAAGTTTGTTTTCAAAGCAAAATTTTTTTTATGTATTTTAGAAGATCAGGACCCTATTTTTATCTTCCGCCTTGAGCCCAGGAAAACTCGGGGCCGGCCCTGCATATACATACACGAGCCGGTAGTCAGATCGATGTGTGATCATGCATACACATGAATGCATAGCATGTGAATGTGATGGGCGAGTTGTAGCTGTTTTGGGTGATGGAAGGAGCAGCAAACTCGATCGTCAAGAGCTCGATTGGTTCCTACGGTGGCAGACAGGACTACTACGTACGTACGTACTATTTCATTCATTACCGGGCTGGCAGATATATATGTACAGGAGATGTACGTACGTATAAATAGATGCAGGCCACCAGTGATCAATTAATTCATTGGCGTGGGACCTCCCTCTCCGGGCTCTCCCTGTCTATTCTAATTTCTACCACGTCGAGGGGAGGATCGACCATAAGCAAAAGATGCTTCAACATAATACCTGTCTAGATCGAATCATACTGCTGTACATTGATGACTTTGTTCTCTTGTATAACAAAGCGATTAATTAGCTAGAGACCATGCATGTGATTCTCATTATTTTGGAGTGTCAACCTTTACAATCTTAATTGTCTGCTGACCTACTGTTGCAAAACTAAAGGGTGCATGCCATCAAATAAGTGAAATATCAAACTCAATATTCATGCATGCTTGATATATAAACCGTGGTCGAAGATTGATATATAGAAACAAGTAAAATAAGGCAATGTTACAATGTGGGCTAACTTGAAATTAAAGCTCAGCCACACTCTAAGACATCTCCCAGATATAGAAACCAACCAACCAATCGAGATCGATTACAAAGACATGAATCTTCCTAATTAAGGATCAAGCATGGCTGCGGACATCTTCTCGAGCTGCCTCAGCAACCATATATGCAACAATTAAGGATTGAATCTTCCTTGCTAGCTAAGAGCTAGAATTGGAGGGATGTGGCGAAGGTTTGGCGGAACCCCCAGTTCTGAGGCGCAACGTTGTAGGCAGTCTTGATCACGCCGTCGTCGGTCTGCACCTTAAAGGAAAGGCTCTGGCCAGTGAGGTAGGAGTTGCTCTGCCAGTTCATGCCCCAGTTCCTGCTCATGGTCTCCCATCCAGTGTTGGACCCTTTGATCCACATGCCAGTGACCACCCCAGTCCCACCTACATTGGTCACAAGGACCAGCTGAAAGTAGTCATGTCCATTTATGGTGAGCCTGATTCCCCCACTCCTCCCGCATCTCACCCTGAATATATACATATATATATATATATATAGATTTCAATGTAGCGTGCGTGTTGTCAGCTGGCTTAATTGATTGAGTTTTTGGGACAACTAGCTAGCTAGCTAGCTAGATAGTGATTAATTTTAAAAATATATATATGCATGATAATGTACCTCCGGTAAAGAACAGGCACTATCCCTCCTTGGTAGACGGCGATGGTCTCCCATGCTGGCTGGGACATGTCGAAGTGTTGCCTCGGCGGATTGCACCAGCCGCCGTTGTCACTGGGGAGGTTGTAGTTGGGCGGGCAGTAGTTGGTGGCGGTGACGGTGATGTAGGTGCCTCTCTTGCACCAACGCGTCTTGCTTGAATCGCAGAAGATCTGGAAGCACATCCCGCACGAGCTCCCTCCGTTGAACAGAGCCGTGCTCAGGGCCGCGTTGTTTGTCCCGTAGCCGTCGCTGTATAGATTCCCATAGCCACAAGCACCCCCTGCATGCATGCATATATACTTACATTATCAGATCATGATGCATATATATGCAGCTGAGAAAACTAACAAGTGATCGAATACAAGCAACTGAGAAACTCTTAATTACTAACTAATTAAAGAAGCTCACGAAATATATAGTACGTACCCATGGTGCCGGATGCATCACTTGATCCATAAAAAGTAGCAGATGCAGGGATCCAAGTCGGAGTCGCCATTGACACCTGAAGCTGATCAGAGGCAAGAAGCAAGAGTAGAAGCACCAGCAGAGCACCAGCTGCAGCTTTAGAGGCCTTCTCCATCTCGATTCGATATTGATATTGATCAGTACTCTTTCTTCTGAGAAATTAATGCCTCTCCTTGTCTCTCTATTTATAACATACACGCTGCTAGCTACTTAGTCTTCTTACAGGCTTTAGGCGGCCATATATGGCTGTCCAATTATTCCCAATGATTGACTGGATGCAAACTTAATTAATTGGCCAAAAAAAAAAACTCAACCTTATTTAGGTAGCTAACAGCTGATTTTTTGGAGCATGTATATAAGTCTTATATATATGTTAAACTCAATCATTAGCTACCTCGATCGATCGGTCGCTTGCAACTTGGTCAGTTGTCAAATCCTAGAAAGTATAGAGCATATATAGTTGCTCAATAAGAACTAACATGCATGTATGTTTGATTATATAAGAGCTAGCCTCGTAAAAAAGTTAGAAAAAGGACTAGTTGAACTGAAATGTACGTAAAAAAACAATATCGGTCTTCTTGGAGAAGAACAATTGCTCTTTCTGTCACATTGCAATACCTCTATCTCTAATATATGGTTGTTGCCTAGCTCACAAGAGTTAGTTGAACATGCTTCACCGTTGAACAAGGCCGATGCATGCTATATTGTTATATATATATGATCGATCAGCTTATTATATATCAATTCTTCCACACCTAAAAAAGAAGACTTGATCATCGATAGAGATAGATGACCCAAAGGAATATTGACATGCATTAATAAGTTATAGAACAGAATATTATTAAGTCAAAACTATATGTAGATGAATACAGTAACAGAGCATGCATGTGGATGTCCTACAGAGATTTGCGTGTCCTTCGGCGCCGCTAAGATTCTAAAGCCTTGGCGACGTTGACTAGGCGTCGCTAAAGGGCAAAGGCTCGGCGTTTGTAAGGCGTCGCTCCCAACCCTTACATGGATTCGGGAGTCCTGCATCGCCTTTAAACCTCCTTTACTATCCACCGTTTGACATCTAATGGTAATCCAACCGCGCATTCTTTTATGAACAAAACCATTAATAGAGATTATATTTTATATATACGTAGGTGGGCTCCTTTTTTTTTTAATAGTTAAGCACGGCTTGGGGGTACCAGCTAGGGGTGAGAGAGGGTACCAACCATTGAATCCGGGTCCTTCATAGGACACCCAAGTTGTCATACCAGACAAGCTAAGGGAGGTTGGTTGTAGGTGAGCTCCTTTAAATTCGTAGTTATCAACCTTATAAGGAGCAATAACGGTTAACCTGCATTAATTCATATCCCCTAAGTTTCTTTATATATATTTTCTAAGTTTGCTTTATATAAAGCTGCATTAATGCATATCAACCTGAGTTCTATTAATATTATCTTATTATGCAATATGCAAAGACTTATATTTATTTTATATATCCTAAGATAGACTTATAATATTTTATTGGTTGTGTTTTATGGTGGCAGTGAACAAAAAGCTATGACCAACCTGTTTTATGGTGGCAGTGAACAAAAAGCTATGACCAACTTTCGAATCCTGGACCACTTACGGGTCAACACAGCCGTCTAACCAGACAAACTACATGGAGTTTGTTAAAATTTTATATTAATAATAACTAAAAATTGTGTCAGGGGCACAGGTGAGTACTAGTCTATATATATGTAACGATTCTCACAAAATATGCACAGGATTTATGCAAGTAAAAATCAGAGAGACAAGATTAATACACATCGCAATTGGACTGACTTGGGTTGTAGTTGTTAGCCTTCTGACTTATCTATTCAAAAAAAGAAAAACGAAAAAGAAAAGATTAATACACATCGTAACTGGGCTCCTTTAAATTCGTAGTTATCTAGAGATATTCGACGATTCCCGTAAAATATGTACAAGATTTATGCAAGTAAAAAGGCATCACAAGGAGAAGATCAATACACATCGCTGGATCGGGGTTCCCCTTAATCGAACGATGGATAAAAGGACCCTCTGATCCCCCTTACACGACCTCTAGCAATAAATTGGTTGGACTGGGCTGGGCTTGGGTCGTTAGGCTATTTAAAATGACGGGCTTTGGCCCAATCCTAAACTAGGCAACGAAAACGGGGAGCCTGCCATTTAGCCTAGCCGAGCCGGCGTCCTGGATTACTACTAATGAGGCCTCTTTCATCATTTCCCGGCCTGGTAGCGAGATCGACCGGTGGTCTATCGAGCAGCGAGGTAGGGGAAGATGGCGGCGGCGACGTCGTCGACGTTCCCACCGCCGCCTCCCTTTTACAGGCTGTATAAAGACTACCTCCGCGATCCCTCCACCGCGCCGGAGCCGCCTCCACCCATCCAGGGTTCCTATCCCCTCTTCGGCGCCACCTACACCGTACCTTACCGTGCCGCACCATAACCCCCTCTCCTCTCTTCACTCTCCTCTCCCCACCTCCATGACGATCGATCTTTAGGTAGATAGATTCATCTAACCCTTGCACTAATTGATGCAGACGGATGTGGTGCTCCCGAGCTTGGAGGACCACGGAGTGCGCCAGCTCTACCCCAAGGGCCCCAATATCGGTGAGTGAGTTATTTTTAGCTCCTCCTTTCGATTCTGAGTTAAGATATGTGGTAAAGTTCTTGGCTTTCAATCTATCAGTAGGACTTTGTACTTGTGTGGAACAATGAGCTTCCCACTTTCCTGCCTCACAACGTCACAGATTGGATTTTGAATTGAATGAGATTATAAGCGTGATCAGGCTCAATGACATTGTTCGTAGAAGCTTCAGTCTTTCTCACTGCATGAGGTTCCAAAACCAGATTGGAGAACATATTCACATTAGCTTAGCTTATGATGAGTTAGTGTATTGCCTTCGAAAGTATAATTAACAAGGGTTGGTTTGTTCTGCCACTTATATCAACTTATGTGAGTATGAGGGGTGATATAATCAAAGAGATCAAGCTTTCTTGGACATGCTATTCTTGCTATTTTCACTTTGTGCAAGTGTGGTTCATTGTTTTCTAATGCATCCTTCAGAATCTAATTGTGGCTGGGTGCCCCAGTTTTACGATGTAAGAGAGCTGAGAACCTGCATCCTTCTTTTAAAACCGACCTGTAGTTTGAATTTCGTAAATCCATTTTTATTGCATTTCTTTATTTGGAGGAAAAGAGCAAAATTGGCCACAACATTTTTAACAAGTGCAAATTCTTTATTTGGAGGAAAAGAGCAAAATCTTTCGTTTTAGTGTGATTTGACATAAGAAATAGGGAGCTGTCAGCTTGTCATTGCATATTGTAGCTGGAGAAGAAATTGGACTACCTACAATTTGATTTGGGAGATGCAGGGAGAAGCCAACATGTTGTAGGCAAAACATGCATGTGGGCTACATCACATGATCCTGATACCTGAGTAGCTGAGTTCTTTCTTTAATATTTCAGGGCTGTTGTCCTTTTTCTTTGTTCAAGACTCATGCGTGGTAAGAGAGACAATCTTATGAACCATTATACAACCCCCTATGCATGTTTAAGATTTCCGTAGCTCCATGTACAAGAAATTGACTCTTCATCTTCACCTGAACAGAACTTTAAGTCATGAGTACACACCTTGAAATCACAGCTTTCTCTTTTGTTGACTCTCTCTAATGATTTTAATTACTTCTAACAGATTTCAAGAAGGAATTGAGATCATTGAATAGGGATCTGCAATTACATATCTTGGAGCTGGCGGATGTTCTTGTGGAGAGACCTTCACAATATGCACGGCGAGTAGAAGACATCTCTCTTATTTTCAGGAACTTGCACCATCTCCTCAACTCTCTGCGTCCCCACCAGGTTCACAAATTTCTAACCAAGGCATCATCTTCCACTTCATCTGATATTTTTTTCTCTTTTATTTTTTTATTCTCAGGAAATTACCTTTTGTTTCCTTATAGGCCAGGGCGACGCTTATCCACATTCTTGAACAGCAAATACAACGTCGCAGAGAAGCTATCGAGGACATAAAGAGGTCTTTAACTTACTTTCCCTAACTTGTTTCTCGTTCTGTTCCAGAAAGTTAGAAATCTTAACAATGACTGGTAGAAAAGATCAGAGCAACAATTGTCATTTTTAAACTTTTATGTCCCAGAAACATGTTACAGAACTCATATAGAGGAATATATTGCCAGAGAGCATACGGAAAGGCCTCCAAATTTAGCTTAGTTTGTTGAATAATCTATTAAGACTCTTCTGACTCTATATGTCCTCCTTAAAGAAAGTGTAGAGATGGTCCCTTTATGCCTGGACGAAATTGAGAGTTTTCCTGTGATATTTAAAAGCTTATGGCCTGCTTCTTTATAAACAAAAGCAAATGTTACCTATAAGTATATGAATTCCTGGGTCAATAAACTTCAGTCCAAATGCATCTAGCATGCTGCTTTATTTAGGATAGCAAAACCAACCTTGTATAGTGTTAGACTGTTAGTGGATCTCGGATGCCACTTTTTGAATCTACTTGAATTTGGTTCTCTCTTCTTCAGGAGGAGAGCAGAGGCCCAGAAGCTGCTCAAGGAATCTCTGCAAATTCTGGACGGCCACGTATCTTGAACCCTCCAATTGTTAACCTAGGAAAGACATTATGCCAAAAGCTTGTACTTCACAGACATTAGTCTTTTTGTACCAAACAGAGCCTTTAGTTAATAGATCTTAATTAATACCTGTGACCTTGAAGGTCATGCTTTTATTTTGATTGTATATGTTCATGGTCATAAGTTTACTCATTGGCTTTGTGCCTAAGGCTGGTAACATAATGTAACTTGTATGGTGATAGACAGACAACCCCCTTTTTCTAATGTCAGTATTTCTTTCAGTCTGATTTCAGAGCTTTTCATTGGTTTTGCTGTTAACCATACAGTTAAAGTACTGATACACAGCTCTTAGTTGCTGAAGTGGTTAGCACCACAA
Organism: Narthecium ossifragum; assembly: GCA_963920575.1. Taxonomy (NCBI): domain Eukaryota; kingdom Viridiplantae; phylum Streptophyta; class Magnoliopsida; order Dioscoreales; family Nartheciaceae; genus Narthecium; species Narthecium ossifragum. The sequence continues at coordinate 284,837 of OY986965.1, forward strand.
GGTGGTTAAATGGGATCTAATTCCCATTTAACCGCTAAATTTGTTGAAAATGTTGTAGGCCATTTGCCCCCACAGGCCATAAGCTTAGTAGCCAACTATAACAGTAAGTCCTAATTTTTATTCCAGTGAGATTATAACTGGTAAATCAACTGATTCATTCCATCTAGAGACAACTGGAGGAGTTTAAATACGAGACCACATTTTAGCATCCTCACCGTAGAAAGGATTTTCAAGATCACATTGGCGACAAATGGAATCATTCTACACTGAACAACAAAAACAAGATAAAAACCTCTCTTATTAGAGGCATCATCTTCTTAGTGCACATTTCAAAGCGAACAATATAAACAGGGAACCGAACAACTCCTGATAACATACTCTCTTTCAAATAAAAAAAGAAAATCAGAATGCTCATCGGAGCAGCACATATCGATCAACCAAGGCTTCTATACAGAAGACACATGCCCCTAGCAAGAAAGAAAACAGGTCGCAAAATAGGACAGAGGACTCCTCTGTATACCTGTATTTTGATTAAACTCCTGGATCCCCATCCCCGGACTCATACCTGCTGAAGTGTGAAACCCTGAACTTCCATTCCCCTTTGACAGCATCATATGAAACAAACTCAGCGCCCTGCTCCTCGGTTTTCTTCTTCAGCATCTCCCTGTACTTCTCCACCCTGGGCCCTTCTGTAAACTGCTCTCCTGTCTTCTTATTCATGCACTTGATGTTCAAAAGTGTCACCTCCGCAGGCTTGTTCAGGCCCTGTCCAACAGGAGGCTTCTTGCTCTCATCTTTGTACACTATCACCTCACGATTGTTGAATAGGATGAGTGATTCAAGGTCAAGCCTTCTCACGTCAGTCTCTCCCTCAAACTTTATGCTGCCATACCCATGTCTGCCAACAACAAAGTCCTTCACATGACGGCAGAAGCCAGGCTGTGCGCGCTCCTTGGCGGCCAGCTCTTGGATCCGTGGCTCGGTGTAGTAATCAGCATGACGAAGCTTTGGCATCAGGGCCTCAATGTCTGCACCGTGTTCATATACTATTGCAGCTTCGCCAGCCCTAAGCCCAGAGATTGTATTGTATGGTGACTCTGATCCCTTTTGCACATGGTCATCTTGATTGCCATTTTGATTCTGGGTGGACTTTGATGGTACCTGATGAGCATTATAGGGCTTCCTTCCATCCCCATTCCCAATCAGAGACTCTGCATCATCATAATCACGCACTCAACTATCAGCCAGCAACAACAGATTAAACAATTAACGGAAACAAGTAAATGGTGAACCGATTATGAGCAAGGCACGACAAATGTAGAAGGGAACTCTATAACTGAACAGTGCACTAACTTATAGTAATGGTTAAGGATGTAAGCCTTTTTTCAAGGGGCAATGTGTTCAAATACACACTACGAGTTTTTGTTCACGTTGTTCCCTTGGAAGCTCCAGGCAATAGTAAAAGGCTCAAGCAAAAAAGAAGAAACCAAATTACAAGTTTTGTACTCAAAGCTATAATCATAAGAAAAATGATGCCAAGCCCTTCTTTTAAGATCTCTACCAGAAAGACATACGAAATCTAGAAGACAAGCTACTAAAGGTAATTCTTAAACAGACAATAGAAACTTTCAGGACAATTTCCATATTTACTCTCTCAACAGTTAAGTCTGGCAAAATGAAGAAGACAATATCTCCAAATTTTCACTTAGAAAATTGCTTTTAATCCATGTAAATAGCTTTTAAAATATCGAGGGGGCAGAAAGATAGGAATATATATATATATATATATATATATAAAAGAGGATAAACAGGCACCAAACACAAACATACCACCATGATTCTCAGCAAAGAAACCATTTAAGGCTGGAGCAGAAGGCTCTCTTGATGCTTCACCTGAATCAAGGGGGAAAAAACTTAATTAACTTGCAATCAACAGTTAACAGGTGGAATTACAATTTTAGGGCAAGGCAATATCTAAAGTGTCTCAAAAACGAACAAAGGAAAATCAAATTGAGTAGACCAAGAAATGTTCAGCATATGATCATATGACCAAGCATTTTGTATGATGCTTCAAGACATTCTCTCCATTCAATATCATAAACCCTTAAGTGACAATGAGGGATCAGCTACAAAGCATATCCAAGACAAAAAGGATGAACAAACCAACAAAAATGTCATGAGCATTAGTTAAGACTGATATTTGGACATCACTGCTTCAGTGCTGACGAACTTGTGCTAGAACACCAACATAGAAAAACCTCCCTCACAAAACATAGCTTAAGCTCAAACTATGAATTAAAAATGCTTGAGCAAATCTTCCAAAATCAAGGACAATTCCACAGAAAAGGGGAAAGAAGAAGGGTGCCATAAAAAACTGAAGCGCTAGATGGACTCATATGCCATAATGCTAATTGTGTCAAGATAGAATACTCTTCTTCAAAGCTTCAGATTCGTACCGAAATATTCCAGAATAACATTTTCTTTACACTTTTCAATATGAGCTCCAAAAAATCTTTGTTTATTAGTTTTAAATTGAGCCTTCAACCCTGGCTTATGGTGGGCAATGCCCTTGCAACCAGAAAATCCTCAAAGAGGATTCAAAACCAAGACCACCTCACACAGGAGGTTTTTAACCAAAGAGGTGCTAAACACCATTACATGCACGCATGTGCAGCTTCAAACATCTTATCAAAGTTCCTAGTCTATGTTTCCTGTACATACATATTTGTGCACTTTCAGCATCCGTAGGATTGACGCACCATAATTGGGGCCATCGTACATCAGTCACTAGCTTAACAAGCCAAACACGGGTAAAAACTTATTTCTTAACAAAAAGGAAATGAGTGCACGGTAAAAATTGCAGGGACAAGGGAAATAATAATATGTCCAGTTGCATGATGCGTCACATACGTCAGCGTAGAATAAGACCGAAAAGGACTATTCAACTGGCAGTAATAACACACTTATTACCATTTTCATTAGCTGGAGTAGATGCATCTTTAACTATGGAATATTTGTCTGCACCAGCTCTCGATGGCAACTGTTCAATTGGATTGATTATCAATGCCCTTGGATTCTCTCTGGGAATGAAAAAAGCATCCGCCTTTGGTGTTGAAGGAGCTTCTTCATCATCCATAAAGAATGCTACCTGCATGCAAACAGGTGATGCAAGGTCTTATGTTTAGCACATTTTCTTTTGTACTAAAATCTGATCTAGCTTTAAGATATTTGCTCACCCTTGGACCATCAGTTTTAGGATGATATTTCCTAGCTGGCAACCTAATCCTTCTCTGAGATACATGTCGAGGTACCACGAGAGAAGAAATTTTCACAGGAATAGGCTTCTCTGCAACCTGTTAAGTAGCAAAAATATTATTCTGATTTTTTTTTATCTCCAAATGCATACACCTATTCAATATCCCAAATTTTCATACAGTTAATAGCATCAGCTAGCCATGGAATATTGTATGCCGAGACAGAAATAAAAGAAATTGAAACGCTAAGCTTCTTTTTTTTCGAAATAAAGACATGACTTACTGGCATGCTAGAGATTCCATATTGAATTGCAGGGGCAGAACCGCCACGGCCAATTGACATCTGAGGCATTGTTGGAAGTGTACCGAAAGGATTTGAAATAGCAGTTGGTTGCATCACCACAGGAGACTGAGTGGCCAAAGTGCTGCAGAAAATATACAGTGGCAAGAATAAGCAAACAAATAAATCGAAATAGAGCCCTGCTTCAACATATTTGAAGCAAAAAGATGAAAAATCTCAACAGCAATGATGGCTTTGATGACCAAAGACATTCTGTATGACAAAAACTCACAAACCCTACTTTATGAGAACAACTTTCTTTTACTTTCACATGAAACGGGAAAAGCTACAAGTTTCCATCCATCTGTTCAACCAAAGTAGGAACTCACACCATGCTTCAGTAAATGAGGCTTCTAGGACCAGTTTTATAGGACCAAATCACAAGTTGCTCAGTTAGAATTTTTTTTTATACCACTTCCATACATGAGTCACGTCGATTAGCAATACTTTATAGAAGATGTATAGGGATAACTCATAAGTCACCTAAGAAGTTATATAGCTAACTTACTACTTCCATAATATTTATACTTCAATGCCATATTGCTACTTTCAGTAAAACTTGCAACATGGAAACACCGAATAGAGATGTAACTTACGATTGCCCAAAAGCTCCCTGGTTGAACATATTTGAGATGCCGCCGCCAAAGCCACTAGAAGATGCTGAAACACAAAAGATATTGAAATCAGCATCTAAAGTAAACATTTGTAGAACAATAAAGTAGGAAAAAATTGCAATAAAGATACCTGGTTGTGTCTGACTAAAGTTCCCAAAGGGAAAGGCATTTGTCATTTGAGAAGACGGAATAGGTTGAAAAGAAGTCGAGAGAGAAGGCTACCGAAAATAGCACATAAAAGCTAGTCATTAGTCTCACACACGCTAAACGACACTGGCATGACAATTAAATGTATAACTATTTCAACTGAGATAAGATGAAACAAACAATCCATAGGTTTAAAAGAGCTTATGTGTACGCACAGTTGTTTGACCAAAACCAAGAGGACTGCTGTTCCCAAGCATCGAAGGTGTTGAGCCGCTAAACAAACTTCCACCAAAACCAGTTGATGGCGTGCTAAATAGATTTGAACCAAAAGCAGGAGCACTCTGCTGAAATCCCATAGTAGGTTGTCCAAAGGGAGATGGTGTCTGCCCAAGTGATGGAGTAGAGGACTGAAATAGGCCAGATGATTGAGTATTACCAAAGGTAAGGCTGGAACCAAACGAAGAACTTGACCCCACTGTTGAAGGACCAAAAAACGAGGGCGAAGAACTGAATGCTGGCGTGGTAGCTCCACCAAAAATTGACGGCGAAGTAGTTGAACCAAAAGTAGTGCCTGAACCTCCAAAAAGTGAAGTAGTGGAAGAGGTAGAACCAAAAGGGCTTGATGAAGATGCATTGAATGGTGAGCTGAAAATTGGAGTAGAAGAAGAACCGAAACCAGTTGAACCAAAAGTAGGAGTTTTAGGTGCAAAAGGGTTTGAGGATGTATTGGAAGAAAATGGGTTTGCAGCAGTTTGACCGAATGCTCCAGTCGAACCAAAAGGACTGGTTTGGTTTGGAGTAGGGAAGGTAATGCCACCAGAAGGCGGCCCAGCAGGATTTGGTCCCCCTGTAATGTACCAATTAAAAATTTAAGTCAGTTATCCACGACATAAAATAGGAAAACCTCAATATTTACTGACTCCAATGATGAACAATGTGACCTCAACAACAGCATGCAGCAACCAATGCACACAGAACAATACTGATAGACGAGCATTTGTGAGACTTTTGGAGTCCATAAGTTTTCGGGGTGGAAACTTATCGCGTATTGTTCAAACACAAAGTTAGAAACAAAGCTCCCTTCAACAGAGCAAAGAGCCTCGATAGGGTATAAAGTTCTCAGACAAGAAGAGATAATTCTACCCAAAAAAATACATAGGAAAACCTTGCTTCCTCTATGATCTTATTATTCCCGATTACAAATATAATAAAAAGCTCTGCTAGTAAAAACAAGTATAGCATCAAAAGATCAAATAGATGCTCCATGTTAATGACAAACTTAGACACTAACATCAGTTCTAGGCTAGTAAAGAAACATAAGCAGGAGTCAGTTTCATGCATTTCACCTTTGTCTCCAAGTTGATAATCCTCCCATCTCAACTCTTCGTGACTTTTCTCCTTGTACACAGGCATAGCCGATATAGACTCCAGCTTCCCAGCAGGCTGTGTACCAGTGGCACCATCAGCCTCAGATGTCGGGGCATAAGGTGCAACCCTACTTCCTCCACGTTGACCCCCAAAAGTTGACTGCCCAAAACCTGGGCTGCCAAATGCAGGTGTTGTTGTCTGGGCACCTGAAAAACAGTTAACCACCAGTATAGGAAACTAAGTATATAACTGTCAACAAAAAGCAAGATGAGAAATAACTAGACATAATCTTTCATGAACATGTCAACTTAAGGCCTTTATAAAGCTCTCTCCAAGAAACAATTCTCGAGTGCTTGCAACAAAATTTATAACAGTTCAGCTAAAGAAGGAAACACTTGTATTCTTAAGAACAAACAGTAAAGAGGGAAAGGCAAAAAGGACCCACCAAAGGGGGAACTTTGAGCGCCAAAGGGTGATGGGGTTGATCCAAAAGGCGTGCTGCCAAATGTAGAAGTTGACTGACCAAACGAAGGTGATGAACCGAAGCTGAAAGAAGGGGTACTCGATGAACCAAAAGCAGCAGAAGTAGAAGATCCAAATGTCGGGGTGCTCGACACACCAAAGGCTGGAGTACTTGAAGACCCAAATATAGATGCACTTGGAGCACCAAAAGCTGGCGTTGCAGTTGACCCAAATGTTGGGGCACTTGAAACCCCAAATGCAGATCCTGAACTCCCAAATAAAGAAGTTGACGTCGACCCAAAAGCTGGGGTTGTTGTAGAGCCAAATGCTGGTGCACTTGTGGCCCCAAATGCTGGTGTGCTTGTGGCCCCAAATGCTGGTGTTGTTGTCGCGCCAAATGCTGGAGTTGATGTCGCGCCAAAAGCAGGCGTGCTCGTAGAGCCAAATGTTGGGGTGCTAGTAGCACCAAATGCAGGTTGACTAGAACCAAACGGTGTCGTGGAACCAAAAGGGTTGCTTCCAAATGCTGGTTGTGTTTGCTGAAAAGAACTGCCAAATGGACTTGTCTGACTGGGAGTTGACCCAAAGCCACCAAAGGTAGGTTTCTGTCCAAACTGAGAACCTGCAAAAATGGAAGTATTATTCATGCCAGACAGTATCCGAGAGCAAAAAATAGAAGGTCGCCCTATTTTTGTTCGGAAAGAAAAGGACACCAATTATCAACAAAAAGTAGCACTCAACATTAGTTCGGTCCAACTAATATCACATTATCAGTAATAAATGTTTGTTGCACTGTGTGCGACACAACTGAGTTTCAGTAACCAGGCACAAACATATTGGTATGCAAAAGAAACAAGCATGGTGAATGCATTTACATATTGGTAAAGCCCTTTAATGTCTGAATAGAACACCTACTTATGAAATCATTGCACGGCCTAATTGTTTCGTATATCAAATGGAAGTAACCAGGCACAAACATATTGGCATGCAGCAGAAAATTGCACGGCCTAATTGTTTCGTATATCAAATGGAAGTAACCAGGCACAAACATATTGGCATGCAGAAGAAACAAGCATGGTGAATGCATTTACATATTGGTAAAGGCCTTTAATGTCTGAATAGAACAACTTATGAAATCATTGCACGGCCTAATTGTTTCGTATATCGAATGGAAGTTGACATAGGAACACAAAGTCAAAAAGATCACATGCTGAAGAAAAACAATATCAAAAAGATAAATATGGATCTTTAGAAGGAAAAATCATCCACGATATGATTAAGCAAACGATGAAAGGAGATACTACATGCACCAACCCATTTTGCAAATGTAGCTTCCATGCGACCAGTAGAAGTCCTAGAATGATTATTGATCTTCATATGGCACACATGAAAGAATATAAAAGTTATTTCTGCTCATTTCATGTCCTCTCTTGCAATCTCAATAGGCTTTCTAAGCAATATACTCGCCATAAATACCACACAAACTCAACAAACACAGACTGATAAAAGAAAAGCAGATAACAGATGAAGATAACTAGCAAATAAGACATTCTAAAAGAACTCAAACCTCGTATCATTTTAGGAGCTGAGGCATGTAGCTACTAAAATCGCAAAATGAAATTGAAGAAACAATACAGCTTACAATAGCAGATCCGATACTAGATAATCAACTGGATTGTGCTCAACTATATCAAATAAACCATGTACTCTGCAGTATGTAATTCATCAACATTTCAAAAAAGTGGCATGCAGCTCATCTCAATAGTCAGATACTTACTACCAAAGGCAGAAGAACTTCCAAATGCAGGAGTTGAAGATGCCCCAAAAGCCGGCATGGAGCTTCCAAATGATGGAGTTGGGGAAGCGCCAAAGGTGGGAGTGGTAGCCAAGGGTGATGAAGACTGACCAAAGACACCAGTCGAAGTACCACCAAACAGTGAGCTCCCTGCCTGTGAACCAAAAGTTGGACTACCAAAGGGTTTAGGCGCGAAAGGATTAGTAGTAGCGCTGCTGGTTTGTCCAAACACCGACTGGGAACCGAAAGGGCTACTCGAAGACTGCCCAAAAGCTGCATCATCCAGCGCATGAATTAGTATAGAGGAAAAAAAACAACATTGCAGATGAAAAACCCGATAAATCCTGTTCTTTCTAAAAAAAAGTCTACAAACTAATCAATCTTTAGAAAAAAAGAATACGGATATGGAACCCAAAAAAGATGAAAATTAACAGATGTTAGGCATCAACGAGAGCATGAAGAATACGCAGCTTCCAAGATTCCAACAAAATACATGAAAGCAGAAAGAGGAGGGACTCGTACTAATAGAGTATAGATCGATCACTGGAAGTAGAGCAAAGATAGAGGAAAACATAAACCATCAAGAGTAATAAGACGCATAACGATCAAGCGAACAAATCAATACAAAACAGCAATGCATCAAGATTACATGCAAGATAACAGACTCAAATAAACAGCTAATAAAAGATATCACATTTTCCAGCACAAGAACTCACAACCAAGCCCTACCATACTAGGTAAGAATGAGAGAAACGAATATAACCCCCCACCGAGAACCAAGTAAAACCCAAAGTTCAAACCGAACAATGCGTTTTCCATGAGACCCAGGTAAGAATCCAACACACCGATTCCGGGACCGCATAAAGAAGCCAAAAAAACCCCAAAGAATCCATGAATCCGAGTCAAAAGGACACGAAGAAGTAAAAGAAAAAGAAAAGAACCAATTCAAGATAGCTAGAGATAGAACTCACGATTGGTGGACCCGAACATGGCTCCGGATTTTGAATACCTTCCTCGGTTGGATCGGAAAAGGGTTAGAGATAGCGATAGATGGAAGCGACCGGAAACCCCAGCTGCTATTTATAAGGGCGGGGCAGGTTTCCACCGCGTAGCCTTAGCCTGAAACCAACGCCACACGATGCCGAGCAACCAGGAGACCTCATATAGTAGCCGGGGCGGTCTATCTCAGCTTAGCTTAAAACCAACGCCTATGCGATCGCAAGCAAGAGAAGACGTCCCAACGGAGAGGCGGCTACGACCCCTTCAGATTATAGAAATCCGGAAGGAGACAACCTAAATTCTAGGGTTTTGAGGATCGGAGGGAGAAATAGTAGCAGACAATAAGATGGGGGTTTTCTTTCCTTCCTTCCTTCTTTCTTTCTTTTCTTTTTATCTTGCCGTTTCCGTTTGGGGGTTTATTTAGAACATTTTATTAGGAGGAAATCAAGAATATAGTCATTGAGCACATATTTGTGCAAGTGCCGACCTGACATGTGCCGCGATACACAATGTCACGATCAATAGTTAAAGTATTGATTGTTTTATCAATTTCATCGATAGTGTACTACCGATGAATAGATGAAGCTATCAATAGTCGCTAGCCCATTACCGATTCTTTAATCTATTCTATCGGTAAGGTTTACCGATGGGATAGATGAAGATACCGGCAGTGGGATACCGATACATTCAATCGGTAGCCAAGTATCGATGTCTTCATCTATCCTATTGGTTATCGGAATAGATGAAAGAATCGGTAGTTGGTTACCGATAGCTCGCATGTGTATTACACATGCCACTTGGCCATGTGCACGAATCTTTATTTTTGTTTATATCATCCTTATATAAGGCTATGGTTATAAATGAAACTTTAATTGTCCTATGTGGCGGGAGATTGTCCTAGGTAGAGCCTATGTGGCATGATAATCGTAGGTTGAGGGGGGTTTAGTGGGAGGGAGTTATTGGATGGTTATTTGGGTGTGATTGGTGGTTACCCTGCCATGTGGCAGGGGCACAACTAGTAAAATTTTATTAACTCTTAGGGTGGTGTTATATGCACTACCCAAAACTACAAGCACCCACAAAAAAAGTGAAATTACTATAATGCCTCAGCCCCTCTCTTCCCCTCTCTTCCAACCCGACCCTACCACCGTCGCCGTGCCCTGCCGCCGCCCCTTCTCCGGACCCCGTCGCCATTGTCGCCCGGCCTCCAGCCCCCACCCCTCTCTCCCCCCGTTCTCTCTCCTCTCCCTCCCTCTCTCTCCTCTCCCTCCCTCCCTCTGGTCCGCTCACTCTCCCTAGCGCCCGATCGCGTAGCCGCGGTGGTCATGGCCGGGGTTTGAAGGCGCTCCTTGGTTTGAAGGCGCCGTGGTGGTCGTGGACGGGGAAGAAGGTGCATCAGCAACCACTCAAACATCCCTCCCTTCTTCCCCGGCCACGACCACCGCGCACGTGATCGCCCGCGAGAGAGAGAGCGAGCGGAGGGAAGAGAGAACGGGGCAGAAGAGAGAGAACGAGAGAGGGAAGAGAGAACAGGGGAGGGAGAGGGGGTGGGAGGTGGCTGGGCGGCAACGGCGATGGGGTTCGGAGAAAGGGGCGCCGGCGGGGGTGGTGCACGGTGGCGATGGAAGAGTGGGGAAGAGATGGGCATTTTAGGGAATTTAGAAAAATATGGGTGCACTTAGCGATTTTTGTAGTGCATATAAAATTACCCTAACTCTTATTATAAATAGCATTGTAAGGAGAGAGGCAAAGATATTATTGGAATTAATACCCTGTTGGGTCTGGGTTCACTCTAGCTCCTGGAATGTTCAAGGACTAGGATCCTCTGGATTCGTTCAAGATCTCGGATCCTCTGGATTCCTTCAACCAACCCATCATCCGCCATCCATTCTCCATCTTTCTCGATCAGCACCATCCATCTATCCATCCATTCATCTAACCCTAACTCCACTCATCCATCCAGCCACCCCCATCATCGCTGCCGCGCCCCATCGCCGGCAACCACCACAACCCCCACTCTCTATCTCTCACTCTCCATCCAAGCTCCAAGCACCATCGGCAACCACCCCCATCGCAGCCACCCCTCACCACCCTCTCCGGCAACTCCCGACCTCTTCACCGGCGAGGACTCCATCTCCGACCATCCCTCACCTCTCCACTCCTCCTCCATCCCCTCCTCCTCATCTCCTACCCCCTCTATTGCTGCCGAGCCCTATCTCTCCTCCTCACCACCGTCCCCCCTAATCCTCGCGGCCACCCCTCCCTCATCAACCGCAACCACCATCACCATCCCCAACTCCGGCGGACCCCTGGCACCCACCCCCTCCTTCCCTGAAGAAGACGCGGTCACCCGCGGCCTCACCCCCCCTCCTTTCCTGGTGACTTCACGGCCACCCGCAGCTCCTCCTCCCTGTGTCGTCGCCGATCCGACCTCCATCACTGACGCCACCCTTCCAGCTACCGGCGGCCTCCGTCCGAGCTCGGCCATCGTCGAGATCCTCCCCCCCCTCCGGTTCCAGCGCTCCCCAGCAACTCCACTTCGCCTAACGACTGCGTCCACGCCGGACCGCGACCCCGAGTTCCAGCCCCCATCGGAATCCGGCGCCGACCCTCTCAACTCCGCCGTCTTCCACCTTCCAGGTCCCATCCGACCTCGAATCCGAGTACCTGAGACCCCCGTCTCCGACTCCCTTCCGGCAAGATCCAGCAGCCGGCGACGTTGCCCCTAGCTCGCGGTTGCCATCGTTCCCGAGCCGCCTTCTCCCTGAGCTGGTTCAACCGAGCCAAGGAGTCGGACCAGATCCAATTTGGTCCAGCCAGGTTGATCCAGACCCCAGCTCCTGGGCTTGTCCAGTCCGAACTGATCCAGATTGGTTCAGGCTTCAGCCCAGCCCACTAAGCTGCAGGCCCAGTGAGCCCCCAGCCCGCTGCATCCAGTCATTCAAGCCTAGGTCGGGCCAGATTGTGCTGATCGAGCAGAGATCTCAGCCGAGACCCGCTCGTAACAGGCTCCGGCGATCTCCGCCTCCTCATCTCGTTGGAATGGTCACAATTGACTCCGCCTCTTCCTCTAAGGTTTCGAACCTTAACGGAGACTGGACTTTCGTCTCTCACCGACGGCGACACCGCGGGAAGCATCCTGACCCCTCCCTCCCCCCTTCCCATGCCCAATCCGAAGCCCTAACCCTAACCCAAGGATCTCCACCCACGCCATGGACTCCATCTGACTCCTCCACTGATCCCGATCGGGTATCCAATCTCCTTCGCCGTCTCCACTCCTCCATACGCCACCTCGAGTCCTCCCGCTTCTACGGCCGGTTCCTCTCCCGCCTCCGCGACCCTCATATCCAGGCCTTGCATCCTCCATCGGTGACTCCCTTACGTGCCTCCTCACGGCGAGCATGTGCCTCGCCCGTGCCGTGGCTGCCGTCGCCCTCCTTGCGTCGCCGTGCAACTCCACTTGCTCCTGGTACCCACTAAAGCTATTCCCCAACACCACCATCCTTCTTAGGTTGGACGCTTTCCAATTGGCTCCGAGGAGGTTGTCATAGAGCTTCGCCTCGCGTGGGGGCTCGTAGGACTCGATGCTCCCGACGCCATACACCACCAGCTGCATCGGTCCAGACCCCGAGGCGGCTAGGACCATGCCGCCTTGGATCTGGGGGTCGCGGAGGCGGGAGAGGAACCGGCCGTAGAAGTGGGAGGACTCGAGGCGGCGTATGGAGGACTGGAGACGGCGAAGGAGATTGGATACCCGATCGGGATCAGTGGAGGAGTCAGATGGAGTCCATGACGTGGGTGGAGATCCTTGGGTTAGGGTTAGGGCTTCGGATTGGGCATGGGAAGGGGGGAGGGAGGGGCCAGGATGCTTCTCGCGGTGTCGCCGTCGGCGAGAGACGAAAGTCCACTCTCCGTTAAGGTTCGAAGCCTTAGAGGAAGAGGCGGAGTCAATTGTGACCATTTCGCCGAGATGAGGAGGCGGAGATCGCCAGAGCCTGTTACGAGCGGGTCTCGGCTGGGATCTCTGCTCGATCAGCACAATCGGGCCCGACCTAGGCTTGAATGACTGGATGCAGCGGGCCGGGGGGGCTCACTGGGCCTGCAGCTTAGTGGTATGGGCTGAAGCCTGAACCAATATGGATCAGTTCGGACTGGACATGTGAGGGCCCGTCCCCCAGACCTGACTCGACCACGTGGGTCGAGAGCCAGTTTCCTGTCGATTTTGTTCCGCGTCGGGCACGATCGGGCGATCGTGTGGCGGTTTGGACCCCAGGGGCATTTTGGTAAATATGCCCCCTGGTGGTCGGTTTCACACCCGCGTTGCACCCACGGCCTTGGATTGTTGTATGTGATTGTTTAGAATGGTTAGGTGGGCCCAGGATCGGAAGATCCCAGCTCGGGCGCGCTAAAGCTCGTTTTCGGACTCGTTAGCGGGCCGGTGGGCTTTAGGCCCGTTAGTGGCCTAGTGAGCGGAGGGTTGTTGGAGCAGTTGGCTCCAACCCCCCCACCTTCTCTCCTCTTCTCTTTCTTTCCCCCGGTTCTTCTCTTCTCCTCCTACCAGAGTTTCTTCTCTCCTTCTCCCTTCTCTTCTCCTCCGGCTGGGCTTGACCTTGGAGGACTGAGCTTGAGTAGCGGATCTTTACGGCGCGGCTAGCTGGACGCGTGGAGAAGCTTCATTGCTTGCTCAGGTAGGTGTTTCTACCCCGATCCTTGGATCGGGTTCTACTAGGTTAGGTTGCATACGTGGTTTGCTGTGGAATGCCATGCTAGGATGTTGTGTAATCCATTGTGTATGCAATGTGAAAGGTTTGGAGTGTTTGTATGCCAAGATTTCGTATTCTAACGGCTGGTTTTCGAAACGTCGCCGTTTTGTCGGTTTTTGGTTTTCCGACCTAAAATGGGATTTAACCATCTAAAACTTGATTTCTTTACATCATTGGATTCTCCACTTCAAAATACACTTGTCTACCAAGTTTCATTGTCTTAAAACATGTTTTGATCCTTGAAAACCTAGAAATGGAATTTCTGGCATTTTGCGTCGCGAGCTCGACGGTCGATCGGTGCATCGACCGTCAGGCTCGACGGTCGATCGAGGTATCGACCGTCAAGCTTTAATATACTTACTCTGGGCCTGACGGTCGACCGTAGCATCGACCGTCGGGCTCTGTCGAGGTTTTGGCTTCCCAGGGTCGATGCATGGATCGACCGCGGGATCTCCTTCTTTTCCCTTTTACCTGACGGTCGACCGTTGGATCGACCGTCAGGCTCTGTTCGATTTTGGGCTTCTCAGGGTCGATGGGTCGATCGACCGTCGCCCTTGGTTTTTCTTCGCATGGGTCTCACGGTCGATCTCTGGATCGACCGTGGCATCGTCCGTGGCCTCACGGTCGATGTACGGATCGACCGTGAGCACTTGAATAGTGTTTTCTGGCTTTTCTTGGACGGATTTGGTTTGGGATTAGTGCCTAAGTATGTTGGGAAGCATGTAGGGGAATTTGATGGGGTTTTCAAGGGGTTTTCCATCGGGTTTGAGAATCGATTCATGTGACTTCCTTCTTGGTAAATATATGGCTTTACTTGCATTTAAATACTTGTATGATTGTAATTAAATGATCAGTTGTTTGCTTAGCCATTAACTAGCTATGAGTGCTAGTTAATGAGAAACTGTGAAACCTTAGCCTCTTGCCGGCGAGTGCCGAGGGCCATTGTATATCTGTGGAACTTATAATTGCTGATGTGACATATAGAGACATCTAGGGTAGATGTTTGCTTAAGCTCATGCATTGTATGCATTAGAAGCATTTGAGGTTAGGCGGGCGATGTTTTAGGTCGCCGATCCGAGGCTCTCGGGTAGCTCGGATCTAGCCTTAGGACCGTGGATGGGTAGTTAGGAGTAGGGTGTGATTGTTGATCAAGTCTCTTGTCCTTTGAGGATTCACGCTAGTTGACTCTGATCAGTGTTCGAGGTTTAGAGGTCGTGTTGTCTTCCAAGGCCAAGTGCTAAGTACGCAACCGATGTGCTCCCGACGTGGTCCCCAGGCAGTGGTATCCTTGCTGGGTAAGGGTGATCCTGCATGGTACTGTTCCCCTGTCAGTGCTTAGGGTGATCTTGGTAGAGTGACTAAGAGAGAGGTTCATGACAGGAGCCCTTGGGACATCGGTGGGTTATGGGACCCGTGGCATCCGTTAGACTTAGGCTGGGAGACAACACTGTTGGTGTTTTTCTCCTTTCAGTGTGCCGTAGAGTAGAACCCTACTAGGCTTTTTGCTCATTCCTACCCGGGCTGCGTTTGCAGGTGCATGCGGCGGTCCTTCTTCGGTGGAGCCGGCCGGTTCGGCTTTTGGCGGCGCGAGTACATCCAGAGGCGTTTGAAGTTTTGTTGGAGGATATGACTGTTGTACTTTTTGATATATATATGCATGTTGTAACCTTTTTGGAGAACCTTTGGGATGTTGTATAAATCAGTATTTTGAAACTCAGACATTGTAAGACTTGATGCTATATTATGATTGGATCTGTTTAGCCTCTGAAATGCTTTTGTTTAAATTGTTTATTCTTTCAGCTTGTACTGCGTCGGTTGATGATGAATAGTGTTAGGACCCTCACGCCCCGTCCTGGATGGATTTTCTGGGTCGGGGTGTGACAGGACAAGCCCTGGAGCCGGGTTTTCTTATATCTGACGACCCACAAGATGCTAGAAAAGTTTTATCTAGCGGTCAATAAACACCCCCACCAAATGAGTTCGGTTATTCCTAAAATACGATTATCTTTATCCTAAAAGATTGTGGGGTGGTTATTACGCTTCTTATAAACAAGAATCTCTTATCTTTCTTTCTTTAATCTAAGTAGACTTTGTTTGCTCCTTGACATGATTGTACATTAGAGCCTTATTATTTTAGGCATGCCATTACCCTCTTGGCATGCATAAGGTTGCGTCATCCACATAAAGACGAAGATGTTGCATTTTTTCATTAAAATATATAAATCGTGGATTAATCATGACTAATCAATTAAACCGTGTCAGGACACGAAAATCCACTAGTAAATAAATATTCGACCCTTGAATCCGCGGAATATAGGATTTAGGAAAGGTCCAGAGAGTGGCTGTGGTGTGGTTGGTCCTTTATCATGAACCCGAATTCAATTGGGTCCTTGTTTTGGATTAAGTCCATATGACCATATATTTGAATAAATAAAATAAAAGTCTTTTTCGTATCGTCATCTATATTTTATCGATATTATAAAAACCTTATATGATTTTTCAATTATTGCATCTCATTATCTCACTTATAAGCTTTATTTGTAAAAAACTACATTCAGTAAAACATAATTAGATTCCGTCAGTTATTTGAAATTTGATTTATCTTTAAATGTTTCTAACTATAAAATTAATCGAAATACTCTTGTATTATATTAGATATAGTTTTACATTTTATCTGACACATTAAAACTATATATTTTTGTTAGAATTACTATTTTGATATTTAGATACATTTTAAACTAATTTTTAAATATTATTTGTTTACAAACAATGAAATGACATTTGAACATAAATTGAGTATGACTAGACGTACAATTGTACAAACAAAAGAGGTACAGATAAAAGGGGGAAGGGGCCTCAGCACCATAAACTAGACTTATCCCATTAAAAAAAGACTAAGCATAAGATTTGGGGCCTTAACACCATCTACCACTTCAAAAGACACATATGCCCCCCTAAATCCCCCCCCTTCCCCCCCTAAATCCCCCCCCCTTCCGCCCAAGCCGGCGACTCCAGATCCGCCCCACCTCCGCCATCCTGGTCCGCCGCCCGCTCCGCCATCCCCGCTCCGCCATCCCTGCTCCACCGTCCTGGTCCACTGGCCGCTCCGCTGTCCCCGCTCCGCCGACCTGGTCCGCCGCCCGCTCCATCGCAAGATCCTATGCAACCCCAGACCAGTGCCCTGGTCCGCCGCCCAACTCCGCCGCGTCCCCTGCTCCAGATCCAGCGCCCAGATCCGCCGCGCTCCAGATACAAATCCAGCTCCGCGCTCCTCCGCCTAGATCCACCGGCGCCCCGACCGCCGCCGCTTCTCTCCCTCCCAGATCCAGATCCGCTAGCTCCCGACCGCCGCTCCTCTCCCTCCCAGATCCAGATCCGCTAGCTCCCGACCGCCGCTCCTCTCCCTCCTAGATCCAGATCCGCTGGCTCCCGACCGCCGCTCCTCTCCCTCCCAGATCCAGATCCGCCGGCACGCCGACAACCACCGACGACATCATCCGCCCCAATAACGACGGCTTTGTCGAGCTCGATGAGTTCGAGCGCGTCCTCGACTCCTCCAGCGGCAAATCCTCCTCCTCCTCCGCGAGGAATGGCGGCGAGGAGATCCTAGCTGAGGCTTCCCGCGTCATGGACCGCAACGTCGACGGCCGCATGGGCTTCGAAGACCTCAAAGCGCCCTGCTCTGCCGCCCAGATCCTCCGACGCCCCCGACCGCCGCTGCTCCTCTCCTTCCTAGATCCAAATCCGCCGGCTCCCGACCGCCACCACTCCTCTCCCTCCTAAGCGTTGATCAGCAGCGGCGCGCGACAGCGCTATGGCGGTGGGACGGATGGCAGCTGCGATGGGGAGGCGGAGGATGTTGCGATGGCGATGCGGCGATGCTGCGATGGGGAAGATGCAGCGATGCTACGATGGAGAAAAGAGAAAAGAGAATACTGCAATGCAATCCATTCCCCATTATTCTCTTTTACGGGTTTTCTTTTTTAGAAAAGAGAATACTGCATTCCATTCGTGAACATCATTGGAAAAGAGGAAAGAGAATACTCATGAACATTAATGAAAATGAGAGAAAGATAATAATGCAATCCATACATGAACATCAACGAAAATATCAATGAAAAAGATAAAAGAGAATACTCATGAACACCAAACTGAGAAAGAGAAAATTGAAAATTGAAAACTGAAAAGAGAAAATTGAAAAAAGAAAATAGAAAAGAGAAAAGAGAAAAGAGAAAAGAGAATACTGGAATTAGGGTTTGGGTTAACAGAGGGGCGAAAATGTCATCAGAAATACATAACTAATCATAACTGTCCATAACTGACATAAAATGGTGTCTACACCTTAAATCTAATGATAGTGATTTACCGATCAACAAGTTTCATAAATTTGGTGTAAACACCAATTAACTATAGATAATAAAAACCAATGACACCTTTCGATATGTACTGATTTATAAATAAAACTGATATATGAGGTATTAGATGTAAATAAAACTGATATATGAGGTACTTAGATGTAATAATCCTGATATATGAGGTACTTAGATGTAATAATCAATTTGCCGGATGTTTTTCTACGACATTAATAAAATATAAATATACGAGGCTTGTGAAAAAAACCAAAAAATAAATACAAATAGTATGATTATTCGAATTATATGTATTTTCTCTACAAGTAGGACAAATAACATTTAAAAGTATTTCCACGGTGTTTAATCCGTGAAAAGATCCCCCCCATGTCAAACAACCAGAGACTTTTTTTAATCAAAGATTACATATAATTTACTAGACCCACACATTAATGTGGTCAATGCTTAGATGAATCTCCTCCCAAATCGTTGGAGATTTGATCTCGATACAAAGAATCCAAATCAGGATCATCGTCAATCTCAAAGAAATGCCAGCTGGTACTGTGGAATGCCCTAAAAAAGTCTTCGTCGCCATCGTCATCACCGTCGGCTCCTCCGCACTCCTCCATCGGCGACTCCCTTACGTGCCTCCTCACGC
This sequence comes from Narthecium ossifragum, assembly GCA_963920575.1. NCBI lineage: Eukaryota > Viridiplantae > Streptophyta > Magnoliopsida > Dioscoreales > Nartheciaceae > Narthecium > Narthecium ossifragum. The sequence continues at coordinate 303,586 of OY986965.1, forward strand.
CGAGCACGTGCCTCGCCCGCGCCGCGGCCGCCGTCGCCCTCCGTGCGTCGCCGAGCAGCTCCACTTGCTCCTGGTACCCACTAAAGCTATTCCCCAACACCACCATCCTTCTTAGGTTGGACGCTTTCCAATTGGCTCCGAGGAGGTTGTCGTAGAGCTTCGCCTCGCAGTGGGGCATGTAGAACAGCGCCGGCCTCGCAGAGACCGCCCGCCGCCCCCCCTCGTCGAGCGCCGTCACCGCACATCCCATCATCGCCGCCGCCTCGCACTCCACCGCCGAGAGGACAGGGTCGAACACCTCCAAGGGCCCCGCCGTCAAGCCGCCTAGCTCGCGGCGGAGGGCGAGGGCGAGGGCGAGCTGGAGGCGTGGGGTTTCGTAGGACTCGATGCTCCCGACGCCATACACCACCAGCTGCATCGGTCCAGACCCCGAGGCGGCTAGCGCCAGGCCGGCCTGGATCTGGGGGTCGCGGAGGCGGGAGAGGAACCGGCCGTAGAAGCGGGAGGATTCGAGGCGGCGTATGGAGGAGTGGAGACGGCGAAGGAGATTGGATACCCGATCGGGATCAGTAGAGGAGTCAGATGGAGTCCATGGCGTGGGTGGAGATCCTTGGGTTAGGGTTAGGGCTTCGGATTGGGCATGGGAAGAGGGGAGAGAGGGGTCAGGATGCTTCCCGCGGTGTCGCCGTCGGTGAGAGACGAAAGTCCAGTCTCCGTTAAGGTTCGAAGCCTTAGAGGAAGAGGCGGAGTCAATTGTGACCATTCCGGCGAGATGAGAAGGCGGAGATCGCCGGAGCCTGTTACGAGCGGGTCTCGACTGGGATCTCTGCTCGATCAGCACAATCTGCCCTGACTGGATGCAGCGGGCTGGGGGGCTCACTGGGCCTGCAGCTTAGTGGGCTGGGCTGAAGCCTGAACCAATCTGGATCAGTTCGGACTGGACAAGCCCAGGAGCTGGGGTCTGGATCAACCTGGCTGGACCAAACTGGATCTGGTCCGACTCCTTGGCTCGGTTGAACCAGCTCAGGGAGAAGGCGGCTCGGGAACGATGGCGACCGCGAGCTAGGGGCAACGTCGCCGGCTGCTGGATCTTGCCGGAAGGGAGTCGGAGACCGGGGTCTCAGGTACTCGGATCCGAGGTCGGATGGGACCTGGAAGGTGGAAGACGGCGGAGTTGAGAGGGTCGGCGCCGGATTCCGATGGGGGCTGGAACTCGGGGTCGCGGTCTGGCGTGGACGCAGTCGTCAGGCGAAGTGGACTCGCTGGGGAGCGCTGGAACCGGAGGATCTCGACGATGGCCGAGCTCAAACGGAGGCCGCCGGTAGCTGGAAGGGTGGCGTCAGTGAAGGAGGTCGGATCGGCGACGACACAGGGAGGAGGAGCTGCGGGTGGCCGTGAAGTCGCCTGGAAAGGAGGGGGGGTGAGGCCACGGGTGACCGCGTCTTCTTCAGGGAAGAAGGGGGTGGGTGCCAGGGGTCCGCCGGAGTTGGGGATGGTGATGGTGGCTGCGGTTGATGAGGGAGGGGTGGCCGCGAGGATTAGGGGGGACGGTGGTGAGGAGGAGAGATGGGGCTCGGCAGCAATAGAGGGGGTAGGAGATGAGGAGGAGGGGATGGAGGAGGAGTGGAGAGGTGAGGGATGGTCGGAGATGGAGTCCTTGCCGGTGAAGAGGTCGGGAGTTGCCGGAGAGGGTGGTGAGGGGTGGCTGCGATGGGGGTGGCTGCCGATGGTGCTTGGAGCTTGGATGGAAAGTGAGCGATAGAGAGTGGGGGTGGTGGTGGTTGCCGGCGATGGGCCGCGGCAGCGATGATGGGGGTGGCTGGATGGACGAGTGGAGTTAGGGTTAGATGAATGGATGGATAGATGGATGGGGCTGATCGAGTAAGATGGAGAATGGATGGCGGATGATGGGTTTTATGAAGGAATCCAGAGGATCCGAGATCCTGAACGAATCCAGAGGATCCCAGTCCTTGAACATTCCAGGAGCCAGAGTGAACCCAGACCCGGGTATTAATTCCAATAATATCTGTGGCTCTCTCTTTACAATGTTATTTATAATAAGAGCTATTTATAATAAGAGTTAATAACATTCCAGAGCCAGAGTGAACCAGACCCAACAGGGCATTAATTCCAATAATATCTTTGACTCTCTCCTTACAATGCTATTTATAATAAGAGCTAATAACATTTATAATAAGAGTTAATAACATTCCAGGAGCCAGAGTGAACCCAGACCCAACAGGGTATTAATTCCAATAATATCTTTGGCTCTCTCCTTACAATGCTATTTATAATAAGAGTTAATAACATTTTACTAGGTCTGACGGCTATGATTATAAATGAAATTTTTGTTGTCCTACGTAGCAGGAGAATATCTTTGGAGCCTATGTGGCATGATAACCCTAGGTTGAAGTGGGTTTAATGAGAGGGAGTTATTGGGTGATTATTAGGGTGGGGTTAGTGGTTACCCTGTCATGTGGCGGGGACACAACTAGTTATTATATAGGGGCTAGTGGATTCCCGTGCACTTGACACGGTTTAATTGATTGGTCATGATTAATCCATGATTTATATATTTTAATAAAAAAAAATACAACATCTCCGTCTTTATGCGGATGCCGCAAACTTCTGCATGTCAAGAGAGTAATGGCAAGGAGCAAACAAAGCTTACTTGGATTAAAGAAAGAAAGATAAGAGATTTTTGTTTATAAGAAACGTAATAACCACCCCCACAATCATCTAGACAAAAATAACCGTATTTTAGGAATAACTGAACTCATGTGGTGGGGGTGTTTCTTGACCGCTAGATAAAACTTTTCTAACATCTTGTGGGCCGTCAGATATACCAAAACCCTGTCTTATAAGATTAGATGAACTCGAATTAGATATAGCTGTGATGTGGCACATTGGGACCCTGGTAGCTGCTTACGTGGGAGACATGGCGGGGCCGGTTGCCGACTCTTGGTGCTGAGTCGGTGAACCGCCATTGGCACAAAGGTGGATTGCCATCTCTGCCGTCCATAAAGCCTCGGGATTCGTATCTATCGCTGTTGGATGGTTCTAAATTATAATGCGTGTAATTTGCTTCTACTTTGCAAGCAAACAAATAAAGGTAAAACAGAGATGGGATAAATCCAACAAAGAGGGCAAACATACTGGAATTAATATCAAATATTAGTTGTTTTCTCTTGAAAAAAAATCGCAAATGGATATCAATATATGGCACTCAAACAAGACACTTGGATAAAGGTGATCATGAAACATTCTCCATTTTATCAACTGGCAACTTTATTTGTACAATGCTCACCTTCAAAGTGATAAATGATATCAAGTATAATTTAGCAAACATTGTAAAATAGTATTATACACTTGATTGAGCATTTGTTTTTCTCATCAGAATAAGATTCAAGACCAAGACCAATTCTGAATAGGCTAATTGTCCAGGTTCTTACCCTTGTTTCTGAACTGACCTTCTTCCCATCTTAGTTACTCTTCAGTTTTAATTCATGTAGATCAGTATGGCAGACACCGATTTCAGGTTTCCATCAGGCTGGTTATTATCAAAAGCCTCGGGGCAATGATCTGAAGACATCCTTCTTTTTCTTTGACATTAAAAAGCCAATAACTCAAAACTCTTGTAGCTGGTAATCAGCAGATATCCTCCTCTCTTTGTGTAGGTTGTTGTCCTTTTACTGGACAACACTGAACTTAAAAAGCACTACCTTCGCCGGATTGGACGCCTCTCCAGTATAATGTCTCGTAAGCTATCATCAAGGCTAAGGCAAGGCTCTCTAAGCATCCAGTGACAAGTTCATATTAGAAAAGCTCTGAACTTGAATCACTCCAGTTGCCTCCACATAGGCCCAATAACTTAACCACTGTAGGAAAAGCCCTTTTCTCAAGGTTCTTAGACTGTGAATTGTTGTGCCAGCAGAAGAGAAAGCCAGCAGGCGGTTGTCTTTTCCTGCTTGCTTATTCATGCTTCATGGGCAGCAGTGTATTCTCTGTGCGTTTTGTCACAATAGTCCTCTGAGTATTGCGAACATCCAAGCTGCTCCTGACTTCATTCTCACAATTATATCGGTCTGCCTAAAGAAGTTTCACCAGTAATCATTGCATGAACAAGCGCCATCCTTGAAGTGATGAAACCTAACCCGATCCCTTACAGTAATTTCCCTGCCATAAGCTCTTGATACTAATTTTGTCAAAGAATGGCAAACCTTACACACCCTCAAATTCTTTACGATCCTTAGGCTCGTTCCTTCTGGAGTTCTCGTTAGTCCAAAAGCAATGGCCAACATCTCGCTATGATAACCCTCTACATTGCGCAACCACTTATCTGACCACTCCCTAGTGCTATCAGAATTCCTTGAATCCTTAACCCTCTCCCCCGCATAACCTAGTGAGACAACTCGGCTTACCAATTCTTTCAGTTTCTCATAAATTACTTTTGTCTCAGGGTATGAGATATCGCCAACCACAAACTTCCTCACTTCACCGTGAACTTCAATCCAGCTCCAACCAGGCGTAGTCTTTATTCCTTGATCCTTGACCATCTTCCTCATTCGAGCAACACCTTCACTATTTCCCATGTTCTCATAGATGCCTGCAAGTAGAGCACAATCCCCTGCATTGTGAGCCTTCAAGGAAACAAGATTTTCTAACACAATTTCACCCATCTCCACATTGTCATGAATCTTGCAAGCACTAAGCAATGCCCTCCATGGGACAGGATCATTGGTACAAGGTGAAGTGTTGATGATATCAAGTGCCTTTTGCAGATTGCCCGCACGACCAAACATGTCAACAAGACACCCATAATGCTTGATATCTGGCTTCAAGCCGAATTTGAACCTCATCATTCGAAAATATTTAAGCCCCTCGTCAACCAATCCTCGATGACTACACCCGATAAGCAATCCAAGGAAGGATACAGAATTCGGTTGAATTCCAGCCATCAGCATTCTCTTAAAAAACTGAATTGCCTCATCTCCGCAGCCATGAATTCCCAAACCAACAATAATCGAGTTCCATGTGAAGGTATCCCGTCCCACCATGCTATCAAAAACACGCCGAGCTTCATCCAGTCTCCCGCATTTCACATACATGTCAATAAGCGCATTGCCGACAAACACATTCCTCTCAAGGAAACCATTCTCCTTGGCATAAGCATGAACACGTGCCCCGAAATCCAATGCACCAACATGAGCGCATGACGACAGCACGGCAACCGCCGTGAACTCATCGAGCCCCACACCATCAATCCTCATCTGATCATAAACCTTCAAGGCCTCTTCATGCATGCCCATTTGACAATAACACGATATCATCGAATTCCACGATACCAAGTCTCTGTAAGGCATCTCATCAAACACCTGCCTCGCCGCATCCACCGATCCATTCTCAGCATAGCAACGGGCCAAACTAGTGCCTACCACAACGTTCGAAGAGAACCCATATCTCATTATCAAGGAATGGAGCTCTCGGCACTCGCGAGCTGCCTTCGCGCGCTCGCAGGCCTTTAGAAGGGCGGAGAAGGTGAAAGCATCAGGCCGAGACAAGCCAGAGCTCAACATAGTGTTATAGAGCAATAGGGAATTTAAAGGAGAAGGGCCCTTGGAGGAGGCCGAGATGATGGAGTTCCATTGCTGTATTGGTGGTGTATGGTTGCCGGAGAGGAGGTTGGAGGAGGTGGTGGAGTAGAGGGAGAGGAGCTTGCTTGAAAAGGAGACGTTTTTTTGGTAGCCGTTAACTATTTTTTGGAGGGTATCCATCTCCTTGCACTGCCGCTAGAGTAGTTTAAGAGTGTAACGGGAACTCTTATTTGTTCTGTAGATTATTAGATTTACAGAAATGATTTGTGCGCATTTCACATGTACATGCCTACTACCGATAGGTATATATCGGTAATGGAATACCGATAGGCATGTATAACCTATCGGTAGGTTATACATGTATATGAATCGACAACGAACCTATCGGTAGTGGGGTTCCGATAGGTTGTACATGTCTATCGGTAGTGTACATGATAGACATGTATATGAATCGGTAGCTGTTTCAATAATGTGAAGTCGATCAGCGCTCTTAGATTTATTGTCTGGCCAAAGTATCAGCCAAGTACCTGACGTGGCATCTTATGTGTCATACAACGTGGCACCCTATCAGAGTATGCCATTTTGAGATTCTCCTCGACCATCATCCACAAGTGTAATTGTAGGTGGTTATATGTCACATAGGATGCCATGTATTAATTGATTGCGTACCCTCCTATTGAAAGAGTGGTTAAGGATGGAGTCATGTGAAACATGTCTTTTTATTTGTATTTCCTCAGTCAATGTAAGTTACAATGATGTAGTATTCTTCATTGCCTAAAGAAAGGAGATCTAAAGGTTCTTCTACAGAAGTTTAAGCCAGGACAACTGTTTCCACTGTAGCAGATTGAAGCACTGGCTCTGACTGATCTTCACCTTCCCAAATCTCCGGCAGTGCTTCCTTAATGTTGTGGATGCTAGCAAGTGTAAGATCCGCCCCCGGCACCATTACTGAGCTCCCCACCTGCATCACACATGCACCTCTTCATTAGCATGAGGCCAGGCTGAAAATTTTCCAAGATTAATGGAGAAATTCTCCATGGCATCCTGTATTTCATGCAGTAATTGAATCAAAATGGTGGTTCTTGGCTTACATATACGGTATTCAGGCCTGCCGCCTTGGCTGAAGCTATGTTTCGAGCACTGTCATCAAAGAAGATCTGCAAAGTATTTGAGATATTTTAGCACATAGTTGTTCATCTGAATTAGAGTGTGAATATGAAAGCTCTCTATACTAATTCATGTTATACCGTGTTCTTCGGATCCATATTTGCTATTGCAATGGCAGCTTCCATGGCTTCTACAGCAGGCTTACAGAGGATGCGCGACTTGGATTTTGAGTTGTTGATACAAGAAGAATCAGATGCATCTGTCTCTGAATCACTCGAACTATTATCAATCTCGTCGTCATCTCCATCCCTGGATACAATTGGTGGATTGAGAGTCTCAAAGCATATGACACCTTCAAAACACTCCTCTAAGCCCAACTTATTGAGAACTATTGCTGCATGAGCTTTGTCAGCGTTTGTAAATACCTGCAGAAGAAATATTTGCAGTCAGTATCCATGTCTGAAAAACAATACATAGTGCATCAAAAGACAAATGAATAGCAGACTCAGCATTTCTCAAAAATAGGGGTCAAACAATGAATATTCTGATTAGAAAGACAATGCAGAAGGCATACTATTTTTCGTTGTGGCATTGAAAGCAGGAGATTCTTCAAGACTAAGTCAGGTTTCAGATTTTCATAGGGCAATCTCCCATGAACATAAGCATGGAATTCATCGTTGTCAAATTCATAGCCCAATAGCTGCATATAAAGGCGAAGAAAAGAATCAGAAAAGGCACATAAATAACAAGCCCGATTTACTTAGGAATGTACGTTGTTCCAGAAAAATGTAAACCTGTTCAGAGCAAAGAAATAAAAGCTTCATAGATGGCAATTTGTACCTTAAGACCAGCCATGGTTGTTCCATACTCCTTATACAAATGCACACACATCTCCGGAACTTTGCTTTCCTCAATTCTCAGATGATGCAGCATATAATCTGCATATCAACATGCTCAGTAGTTTCTAAGTATATTAGATCTTTCAAAGCTGATTGAGATTAAAACAGATTAAACAACATGGTTTCCATCACAGGATTATTTTTTAAGACTCAAATTTTTTTTGACTAGAACAAATTCACTACAATCTGTAAGGATTAGTTAACTCCTTACAAAAGTGATTTAGAAAAGACACTAGCAAAATGCAGAACTAAGAAAAGCTTTATTGTTCACTTTTATCTGAAGTTTCTGAGATTACCTTGAATGTTTTTGCGACAAGCCAAATTTATGCCCGAGCTCATTGGATACAAAGTATCATCCATATCTGATAATATAACAAATGCCATTAGTCAGCTGGAAAATTAGTTCATACTATCTCTCGGAGGTTCTTTTTCCCTAAATGCCAATTTTGCTAATCAGTTCAAAGCTAGATGAAATTATGCTTAAAGGGATTGTCGTCTATGAATAACTTCAGCGATACTTACCAAAAAGCAAGCACTCATATTTGGATTCGCTCATGACAGTGTCCATCTTCGAACTCTAAAACTGCCAGCATCATGAAAAGAACAAAAATATTGAAATTAATCATTATATGGATGTTTGCTTAGAAGTCAAAAAAGGATGTGCAAACTGAAAGACAGTGAATATGGAAACCATGAAAAATCTGTGCTTCAAGAAGTTTTTTCTCCTGACAGAAAACCATTGAACACAAGCAAAAAAAGCAACAGAAGATTTTGCATTAATTTATACACTCCAAACCTTATAAAGCAGAAGAGTCTGTAACCCCTAGTCCTGATCAAGCAAATCTAGGACCGAACAGTCTGAAAAATTCCAATTGATATTGGTCAGAGATGTGGGAACAGAATCAGAAATTGCACAGGAATTAAAATCTCTCAGAACATGAAAGGAGGACTTTGACAGAAACACAGAGAAAGCCAATAAAAGAATGCAACTGAGAGCTCCCGAACCACGCTAAAAATAGAGTTGCTTAGAATCGGGATGTTTGATGTATCCATAGTTTATCAGCAAAACCACAGCATCTACTCAGTTTATTCCAATATTGCAAGCCCACAAAAAATGACCCAACATTAAGAAAACTTATATATAGGATCATGCCTTATTCCATCCAAAATAGAGAAGAAGAGGGCTTGGAGAGCCCAGGGATTACATTACAACTATGGAAACATAGTTCAAAAATTAAGAGGGGAAATGCCTGCATCAGCTTAGAGATTAGATCCTGTCTAGCCCATCTTGTTGGAACAATAAAATAGAATATGTAAAATAAGAAACAGAACAGGCCTTCACCTTTCAAGCAAATGCACTCCTTGTGATGGTTAGATGGTTTGAGATAGCACCTGAAGAAGCCTATTTATAAGAACTTAGGGGCACCTCAACTTGCTTCATTTTGTGTTGGAAGATGATGCTGCCAATAAAAATCTGTGAGTGGAGAAGAAGGGAGGATATCTCATAGCCATTTAGAATATTTTACTCACCTGCTTTATTGTTTTTTTTTCTTCTTCTGTTTCTGGTCACTTTCGAAAAGACCCCAAACATGAAGAGACGAACAGATGGTTTGGTAGCCAAAAACACAATGGATTCTTTGATTGTCACCACACTCAATATAAGGTCCTCTCTGTTTTCTTCTTTATTTATGATAACCAGATTCCCACCTGTTCATATGGGTGTGGGTGTCCTGCTTTTAGGACTAGAAAGAAGCATTGATGAAGGTTCCCAAGTTGGAAATGTATTTTTTTTTTGAAAAAAGAAGTTGGGCTAAAAGACCAGTCTGGTGAGATGAGAATCTCCCTTTTTGAAGGAGTGAGCAACTTTAATAACATATCTCCTCAAAAAGTTGTGCTATAAGTTGGCAACCATGCAAAGGCTTGTTGGAAGGCTGAGGCTTATTCCTCTTTCATGGATGATTGATTCATTGAAGGGAATAAGGAATTGGTTATCTTGCATTGAGTTGCTCTTCTACTAGACGCGCATCTTTGGGAATATCTGGATATCCACTAACTTTCCTAGTGAGCTTACGGAAGAACAGTGGTTAAGATATCTCTAGATATGGGCGAATCATTTGGGAAGCCAAATTCTCTTTTGAGATAAAAGATTCATGTACATGATCACGTGGATTGATTGATTTATTTCATCAATATTGTTCACCGATGACATCCTTTTCTTTTATAATCCACATGTTTGCATTAAATTAGTTAAGCACATTTTTGGTTAAATACGAAGTAATGAGTATTGGGTTCGGTTGACATCATGGTTACATCTTACAAGGTATTAAATGCCTGTTCTAAGCCAAAATCAAAGGTGACTCGGAACGAGGGGAAAAGTTACTTTTACGTAATTCAAAGATAATTGTCTAATTCAAAAAAAAATTGAAGGATAGTTAAAAAAAAAACAGTCAAAGAAGTTGAGCCCGTGATCTCGGATCAGGCATATAATTTAGAATTCAGATAGTCTCGAAGGGTCAAACAAAGGATGGTGCATTCTAAAACCTGTTGAAAAGTCTTATCATAATTTCTCTTGGCGGCTGCTCAGACCAAAGACTTTTTATTCTTCATATCAAAATTCAAAGAGTGTGAACCAGTAGCCATACACCACCCTTGGACTCGGGCTGCAGCAAAGAGCGTTGTTCTGAACTATTTTGCAGGCACACACAGCAGCATAGACAAAGATAAGCATCTTGTCCCTTCAAGGCTCTTCTCTATAGAATCTCAAAATGAAAAATGAACAACTCCAATATCCTGTCAGCATCTCAATTTCCTTGTGAGAAGAACTCCAAACACCTGTCAACTAATTACTCTTATAACTTGCTAGCGAGGAAAATTCCAATATCCTGTCAACATGACTCTTATAACAAAACAATACACACATTCTTCACAATTTTCTAGTGGGGTTCCGGACTGTGCACAATTTGTATAATTTAAGGCAGTATTCTAATCATCCATAGCAGGACATCTTTGGCTGATCTTTGGCCACCATAGACCCTTCCTAATTTTCCAAATATCCAGCTGAAACAAGACTGTGGTCCTTCCAGAGAACATTGACAAGCAGAACAAGTCGTCTGTTCTCCCCAAAATCAAACGAATGCCATCTTCTGACTTGCAACAATTTCTTTTTCAGCGGAAGACCATCACGCTGAATAAGGTGTGGTTGCATCAAGGGACAGCTGTCCCCATGGAAAATAGCCGCTGCTGCATGAAAAATATCTAGGAAACAATAGTAGCAGCATAGGTGGTTCAGAAATGACAAACAGTGTTCAAGTTATTCAGTACTTAAAACTTCCTCTCTCCAAAGGGACCTGTGGATTAGGAACTCAGTCTACGTTACATTTCCACCAAGTTAGGAAACGAACATCATCTATACTAAAGCAAAACAAAATCTCGTTGCGGCTACGCCCAAGTCTTGCCAGGAACACAATCAGAAATAACTTGGCCCCCAACGATTTGTAAGCAGTCTACAGCAAAATCTGCAATCCACCTTAACTTGTCCAACTAATGTTCCTCAGTTTTAGCCAGAGGCAGTTTTGTATCCCTCATCTGGATCCTGATGAAGAAAAAATGGAAGTGAACATAATAACAGCACCAAAACAAAAACAAAAAAAGCACATCTAGAAACCAACAATTACTTTCCTACGTAGGGTCTTAAGTTATCATTCAAACTGCAAAAAAGCTAAATAAGAAACTCAATTCTCCTAGCGTTTTAAAACACAGGTAAGAAGGGCATATTGCTAGATAAGCCCGCTTTTGGGATTATTCTGAATGCCACAGACTTCCAGAATAATGGAGATATAAGCATCCAATCATTTAGAACACAATGAGGCTCATTTTTCAGTTCAACAGCCAAAGAACTGATTTCATTCTGGGACAGATGTAGAACATTTAAACTCAGACACTGCTCTTCCACTTTCATCTTAACAATAATCATTTCAGTTAATATCCACATAACAAGCCCAGTTGATAAAAATAAAAATACCCGTGCAGCTTAGGGTAATTAACAGGAGGAATTTCCATTAGATATGGCAGCAAAGTGAAAGGGCATAGTGATCAAACTTGCTTCAGAGCATTTTCACAGGATATTCTATCTTTGGGTACACTGCTAAAGACAAATATCAAGCTTCTACGAGCTCATGAGCCAAACATTTGTGAAGGCCTAACATAACTGTCCCAATTATTCTTCTTAGGGTACAAACAGTTAATATTGAGCAGCAGAAGTCACAATCGACATGGTGAATTAAACTTCATATTAGCACATCCAAAATCCAGATCTCTGGCACAAAATCTTACTTCAGCAGAAATTGGGCTCAAAGAAGAAAAGATTGACAGGTGAAAAAACATTAGGAAACTTACAGCGTGACTCGATGACAGTGTTCTAACCTGTCAATATCTTAGTCAAAGCAGTTATTTTTTCTTCCCTCTGCCAGGCTTTGACTTTTTGCTTGCAGTTTCCTTGGCTACTTTATCAGGTGTGTCCTGATATAAGGCAATAGATAAGCCACATACTCTATTGAGTTTAGAACAGACATAAATGATGTAACTTATGCAAAAGAGAGAATAATTAGAAGAGTTCAAAAAGCAAACTCGACTGATCTCTCAGCATCTGAAGCATAACGATGATTACATGATAACGTTGGGTGCATGATACAAAAAGACAGTATTAAGTTGGTAGCTAGAATCAAATAAAGGTAAACACCAAAAAGACGGTTGGAGATCGTAGCCATTTTAGCAACAACCAACCTGTGCTAATTACATCAAATTTTGGATCATCACCATTTTCATGACAGAACATTGTACAAGAAACTCCAATGTTCCCTTTTGTAAGAACACTGTGTATTTGGTAAATGCTTTCGCAATAAATTTCAGAGATATAGCTAATACTATTATAGAGACATCATCCATCAGTTGCTCCCGAAGTTCAATAACAATTTCAGTTTCATGACCGAATCATTAGAAACTCTCAGCTTTATGTGCTGAATCAAACACCTGAAAAAGCAACCTTCTGGTATCTGGCACCTAGCCCACGAATATGAAGTTGCCCTTGGCCACCAACTTTAACACTTGAGCTCATGAATACTTGCAGATTGAACATTTTCAGCTTGGGTCTGGGAGCATAGAGCATACATTTGTTTTCCTGTCCTCCAGGGATCACAGGAGCGCAAAAGTGGATCAGGTTGCTTCATGAGAAGCTTCCAAATGATGTATGATATAGAGTTTGATACTCTCAGCCTAAGAAGCTTTAGCTCAAAATGAATGAGGTGATATTAGAGCAAAAAGCCTAATATCACATTAGGTACTGAACATCTCATGTACTTTGCATGATAAAAATCTCCAACGTAGGAAGAGGTATAAAAACTCTCAAGCTCCCTCTCAGAAAGAGAGGAACTGATAAAAAATCAACTGGAAATGTGTTGTTAAAGATCAGCATAAGGTGGCTTCGCTGCTCAGGAAAATGGTAAAAATATTCACACCAACTGAAATCCTCTGATGGAAATGTGATTTCAAAATTATCACTTAGTTCAGATGACATTATGTCATTAGGATTTACTAAAAAAATATCACTATGAGAGAAACTTTACATAACAAAAATGCAACTTCAGAAAGTTACTCGAGGAACTCACCTTCCTTTTGAGAGGCACAGATGTACTCACTGCAGGCTTAAAGAAGGACTCCAGTCTGTAGAGATCCAAAATGCATTAAACCCCATCACGAAAGAAAAAGAAACCATTCAGTGATATAGCAGAAAGCACTTACCTCCCTTGAGAAGCTTTGTTCTTGGCTGATTTGATCTTTTCAATTGCCTGATGGGATATTCAACCAAATGTCTAGTGAGGACTAAACAGAGATGCTCAAAACTACTAAGAAATTTATTTGAGCAGCTCACTTGCCTTCACTACTCGGTCTTGGTTAAACCCATTGTCTTTCACCAGAAAGGTCACAATGCCCTAGATGATGGAGAAAACCATTAAATCCTTCAAACAAGTCAAAAAGATGGCTACAGCAGTGAGCTATATTATGTTTCCATTCATTACCTCCTCATCAGGAGCAGTCCACTTAAGTTCTTGTGTTTCTATAGAAACAAGAGGTTCTTTAAACAAACGCCGTGCTTCTTGATATGGCCACTCCTCAGGTATTTGGTACCTTTAAGAACAAGAATAAGCAAAGCATAATCTCTACCCCACTGTCATGTTGTATGCTCACATCTAAGCAAGTCCACCCGCCACATGGTCAATGCTAGGCTCTACTTGTAACATCAACCATGGAAGCAAGATCTTATCTCAAATATCATCTATGCCACATCAAAAGTGCATCACTCTAGTATTTCAAAGCATTCTTCAAGTTGTGATCAATAAAGAACTCTGAAGTAGATGGCTCCGACGTACCTAAGTGATGGTTTCATCTAATTAGTTGCTTTTCAGTAGGTCTGCATAAACTAGAGACATCTATTCTACATCTCTAATCTTTCCAAGAGCCCAATACTGAATGGTCATTCAACAGAAATGGAACAATCAATCTCGAAATTAACCACACCGAAAGTTGATAAGCAACTGCATTCTGTGTGGTTTCCTACAACATGTAGTGAATCTAGAACTTCTATCTGCTCACATTAGGGATTTCAGCATCCTTTTATGAATCAAACACAAAACTCAAATTAGAAGAAGTTGCTTCTTATAAGCTGTTCCAAGGATGTGGCCAACATCAAGATAACAAACTATTATGCTAGAAGTACCTTTAGTAATCACTGAAAAATAGTTCATCATAAAAAATGCTACAACCAAGCCTTTATTGACATTTCAGAATGCAAATTATTAAGTCCACCGTCCCCCCCCCCCCCCCCCCCCTCCCACCACACACACACAACCAAACAAAAAATATGCAGAAAAAGAACCTTTCTTTGTTGATATTCTCCAGTATGGTTTCTATACAGCCATGCTGACGGATAAGCTTCAAAGCGGTTTGTCCCCCAATACCTACAATGGAAATACTCATTTAATGGATTATAGGTACCATGTGACATGCAATGTCAAAGCAGAAACAAATTCTGAAACACACATAATGAAAATACATGCTTGGTTGAAAATAAAATCAGCTTGCATCTAAGCTAGAGAAAACTTCAAACTGGACACGATGAAAGCTGCACAAAAAGCTCTAACAGATTAATAATTATAGACATCAAATTAACCATCTGGCCAGCTCATACATCTTTCACAAGCATCTCTTGCATGTTAACAACCTAAAGTGGATACATAAACTTCTTCGTAGATAGAAAGAACTTCACATCATCAGCGTCACTGTCCTTGTCTCACTGTCTCTACAAATATACTGAGGTCAACTTTAAAGCATGGCCTCAGGTCAAGAGGGCTCCACGGAACAAATGATTATCACTATGGACAGGCTATCTACATGAATAAGTAATGTAGGACAGAAGGGAGAACTAGTTCTGGAAGAAGACACAAATGGGAGCTGTTTCGGTCATACCATTGTCTCCATACTACCATCATACCAATGGATGAGATCTGTTTAGATCTCATCCAATGGTTGATATCATTATTAACTGAATCCAAGTCAGCATTTTATTAAAGACCTTGACCATTAGATGAGATCTAAACAGATCTCATCCGTTGGTATGATGGTAGTATAGAGACAATGGTATGACCTAAACAGGACTCGACACAAATATCACCCTAACATACTAAAACGAGCTACAAAGAACATTACTGATCATCAAAAAGCCTATGCGTAATTCACAAAATTTAAAGCTGTAAAGAAAACGTGGAATAATTGCAGAGTACACAAAAATCAGAAGCAGATCCAAGCAAAGCTACAGTTCCATATCCGTCTCTACCTTTAATACTGTCACAATAGTCACAGCCACAAAGAATACACAAATCAATGAATTGATCCATGGTGAAGTTCAACTCCTCTAGAACCTGAAACAGAAATCACTAAAGTGAACATTTAGACAGATATGTAGTAACAAGCATAAAGACATGAACAGAAGGAACCTTTGAAACTTCAAACTCCATAACAGGAATTTTTCTTGAGCTTGGATCCATCAAATGGCGAAGAAATTTTGGGGCTCCAAACGTAAGTGAATCCATATCTTCTGATGCCACAGCATATACCTAACAACAATAGATAAACATGAGTATAAAATCCGTTCGATACTCTAGTATTAGTGCAATAGAAGCAACAATCGTGAAGATAATTGAGTATTGCCTTATCGTTTTTGCAAAGCGCCGCACATTCTGCTTCTGCTTCACATGGTGCCTATATTTCAATGCAAAAAGTCAAATATGTTATGAACAAGTGCAAATGATTTGTTGTCATGAAATGCCTCTATGGTACACAATCAAGATGATTACGATGCAGATATTTACATGAAGTTGCACTCATCATACTGTTTTCGGATTTAGAACAAGACATCCATAACCATAGACGCATAATTGATGGTCAGATAAAAAAGTAGCGACCTGAGTTATTTATGCTACCTCTATAACAGGAACACCCATCAGCCTTAGGAGCCGTTTGCAGTCTTCATTATGTTGCTTTGTGACCTATAGAAAAGCAATAGCCAACATACAACCAAAATATTATCTCAAACAGTAACATAATGAACTTGACCCGAGGATACAAAGATCTCACCTTCACAGTCCTTTTGCTAAACTTTTCAATACCTTCCTTATCTCCAGTCTGCCATATCAACAACTAGCTACTCAATACATTGATTTATGTAACATAGCAGATTCAAAGAAAGAGAAAAAGAGAAAAGATAGAATGCTGGGTCAGTCATGTGTTTTCTGTGGTGCAGCCTTATTATCTCCAATCATCCTACTTCTTGCAAGAATCAATGGGTGAAACACTTTTGATGGCTGAGCAGCCTAGTTGAACTGATGTAACAATTTTTACGGCTACTTAGGATACAAACAGCAGAACAAACAAGGCAAGAAGTTTCTCCTCCATCTTTTCTTAAACAAGAGAGAAAGGGCACTGGGCTTCAAGATGCAACAAAGGCAACAGTAGAGAAGCTGAAAAGATGATCACCTACCTCAATAGCTGTCGTCAAATCCTTGGTAGCATCCTCCCTCTTAGAGAACCTGAAGAATGCAAACCTTAAGGTCTCAAAATCATATACCTAAATGCATTGGAGCTAATCCAGAAAGCCTAAGGCATGTAAACCATGCCTTTTCGCAAGCTCTTGCTTCTTCAAATCTGGTGGTTGTCCATCAAAAACATACCTGGTTCAAGAAAACAATGATGAAGATGTGGAAAAATACCAACATAACTAGACAAAAGAAGTCCATAATTCAAAAGAAAAGAGAGGCAAGATGTTCGATACGTACACTGGCTTCATGCCAGCTTCCAGCAATCTTATTGTACGGTTAAACATCCCTTGCAAATGACTGCAAGATAATAAGTTCCAAAGTTGCACCTTTTTTCAGCTTAGTTAACAGTTTCAAGAAAATGAAAAAGAAGAGTTCTTTCTCGACCTTGTGATATCACCGGCCTCATTGGTGAGCATCTCAGTCCCCGTCCTACCGACCACAATCTACATACGGAAAAACAGAATCATAGATGACAATCTAAGAATCAAGAAAACGATCTTAGCCCAAAACCCTGAACGGCATAATAACAGTCCGATGTCTCAAGCTACGAACTGACGCAATGATCGTAAAAGCCCAAAAAAAAGGCAAGATTGAACTAGATAAGAGTCCAAGAGGGGAACGATACGGACAAGGAATTGATAGATGCTCATGCTGGCGTCGATGGCGATCTTTCGGCCAAAATAGCTCTCGAACTTTTGCTCCTTCATGGCTTTGGGGGCGTTGTCCGCCAGCAACTTCGTCAAACCCTGCACAAACCCCACATTGGGAGAAAATTAAGACTCACCGAACAGCAAAATCTCTAAAAAACAAACAGGATCACAAACATATAGAAAGCAAGATTGAAACCCTAACCTTGATACCCATGGGGAGCGATAGGTCCGAGAGGATAGTTCAGTAGTTCGGATTAGTTGGAGTCGAAGAAGAGAATAGGGTTTCCCGCCTTTCTTGATGATGATGACTTGATGAGATCCGGTCACCGCCAGGTGCATACATACCCGAGACACCTCCAAATAAAAATCCGACTCAACCCAACCATGTCAGAACCCAACTTTCGACTCGACCCAAAACACGCGAACGTAATAGCGGTCTCTGACCCTCCACGTGTCTTTTCGTCTGACCCTCTTCGCTTGTCCTTTGCCCGTCGTCCACGCCTCGCCGACTCGCGGCCTCCCGCGCCACCAGGCTATATAGCTCCCTTTCTCATGTGCGAGACGACGGAGACGTCATGGCTCCTCTCCGGTTCCAGGAGCTCCGCCGCCTCGTCGACGGAGTCGCTCTCGTGGCTGTCGAGGCGGGGAAGCGCTCTCCGGCCCTAGATGCCGCCAGGACAGGGAACCTCGAAGCCCTTGTCTCCACGACTCTAACGAAGGCCCTTGTATCCGTCACGGATCTCGTCGGGCTCACCAGCGGGAGACCTCGCGAGGTTTCCGAGCCCAGGCCCAAGGAGTCCGTCGTCGTCTTCTCCAGCGAGCCCAAGACCCCCGCCGCAGCTTCCTCCACCCCGGGATCTGTTCCCCGAGTGGAGCTGCCATTTGATGATCTACGATCCAGTGGGGATGTCTCGGTTTCAGCTGTGGAGACCCAGGATAAATTAAATGGTTTGTGTGATTCGAGATTGGAAGACTTGGGTGGAGGAGCTGACGAGCGAGAGAGTGCAAAATTGGGCGAAATAATAGACTTTGATGATAAAATCGACCAACAGGATCGAAATTTAAATGGAAATAGTGAACCAAAAGCATCGAGTTTGAATGCTGGTTTTGTTGGGGGCGACACGGTGGTTGTTCCGCTGAAGAGGAGGCGCCCGCGTGAAAGGCGAGTCCCATCGACTCCCTTTAGCAGAGCTCTTGGGTGAGTGAAACTATCATGTATATAATGTCAATTTACATGTTGATCGTGGTTGTTCGCAATGTGGGAAACTAATAGATAAACTCTCCTTAGAAGTAGATAAAACTTGATAGAGTTGTGTTAGATGACATGTTGGTGAATTCTGCTATTCATGAATGTTTGCAGATTCTGCGAGTAAATCTCAACCGAGCCTGAGATTTACTGCTCCTATGATTACAGGTAGTTCTGCCAATGCTTTACTGCTCATATGAATACATACAAATGTGTTTATGCCCATTACCTGATAAAAAGTTAATATTTTGTCAAATATCACCGAGCAATTGTTTAGCCATGGGTTTCCTATGAATGTCCTTATTATCATTACTTCACGAAAGGTTTTCCTTTTTCCTCATGTCTCATATGTTGCCATTGTTTCATGATATCTGAAGGTTTGCCGGACTGGGAGCTGGCCTTGCATGGGGTACGATCCAAGAATCTACAAAGAGGATTGTCTTTGGGACGCCCAAACTGGAAGACAGGAGTGCTGCCCTCTCACCATTCTTGTCGAAGGAAAATGCGGAACGTTTGGCATTTGCACTATGTAGAATGAGGGGGGCTGCATTGAAGCTGGGTCAGATGCTAAGTATCCAGGATGAGTCCCTTGTGCCGGCTCCAGTATGGATTCTTTTGTGATGTGCTTGTCTATGACCTGCGGTATGCTTTCCATGTGTATTAATATACTCTTTCTTTCATGTAGATTTTGGCAGCTTTGGACATTGTTCGACAAGGTGCTGATGTAATGCCAAGGAGCCAGCTCGATGATGTTCTGGATACCGAACTGGGTCCCGGTTGGCAGTCAAAGCTCAAGAGTTTTGATTATGAGCCGCTAGCTGCTGCAAGCATCGGTCAGGTAGTTTTAAATCAATGTGCTCATTCTCTAATTAACTCGGCTCTTTGGCGTGCCTATTCTGAGTACCAAGATACTTCTTTCTTTTTTTAATGATAAGGGCAGTTACATGTATAAGCTCTGTAGTTGCTCTCATGAACATCATGTCGAGTAGGCTTATTATGAAAACCTACCAAATTCCCCTCCCTTCTCTATTGAGTTTACTTCAGCTGTTTTTTGTTTTTGTTTTTGTTTTTGCATTATCTGAGTATTAACAGCTCTTGAAAACTTCTTTTCAGGTTCATAGGGCTGTCATGAAGGATGGTTTGGAGGTTGCTATGAAAATACAGTATCCTGGTGTTGCAGATAGCATTGAGAGCGACATTGAGAATGTTAGGCTGCTTTTGGATTACACAAACCTTATACCACAAGGACTATTTCTCGACAGAGCTATGAAGGTAAAAATGATGCCTCTGATTGGTATCTAATATGACTTCCTTCAAGTTCTCAAGATTTGCAAATATGTTAATTTAATTGATTGCTTTCTACAATTAAATTGACTTCATTGCCAATCAAGAGGAATGTTGTAACTACTCCACTGGGAGTTTCATCTGAATGCCAGGCTTAGTAGTCGTATAGGAAAAAGAGTTTATATTGTTATCTGAGAGATCTCTGGTACATCTATGAACCTGTTGTAGGTGGCAAAAGAGGAACTGTCTAAAGAATGTGACTATTCTTTGGAAGCCACAAATCAAAAAAGATTTCGTGATCTACTTTCTGGAACAGAGGGCTTCTATGTGCCTATGGTCGTTGATGATATTTCAAGCAGAAAAGTCTTGACTACGGAGCTTGTTGCAGGTAGAATTTTGTTGCTCTGTAGAGATACTCTGTTACATGCACTTATATTTTTGTCCTCTACACGTGACCTGAATTGTTACCAGTTCTGGTTTGATTTTGACAATGTCTGATACTCACGTAAAACTTTATAAGACACCCATGCTCCTGTAGATATTTTCTATTGCAAGAAAGAGTTGTATCAAGTTCTGTCCAAGATTTCCTAGCAAATGCTTGATACTATATTTGAGGACGTTGCATTTGCCAAAATAGGCAATAGTAGGTAGACAAATTTATATAATCAGACCTTGCCGCTGCAAACAATAACTTTTTGGTTGAAAATTTTGTATCACCCAGTAAGCTGAGTTGCTTTCCTACTGCAAGGTTTTAAAAATTATGAGTTGTTGCATGATTGGTGTGAGGAAATTTCTGTTTTGGTATGCTTCTGTTGGTGTGAGGATTTCTTTACTTCTTTTTTCTGGTCACTTGCAAAACTTTAACAAAGCGGCAGTCCTACCTTGTTTTTGTGGATATGGAACCTTTCAATCAGGTCCCCTTACCAGATTGGTAATGTACTGTTTCTCATTCTCAGGAGTTCCTGTTGACAAGGTGGCTCTGCTGAATCAAGAAACTCGTAATTATGTTGGCAAAAAATTGCTTGAGTTGGCTCTGAAGGAGTTATTTGTTTTCCGATTTATGCAGGCATGTTAAGTTGTTCTTTACCTTATTACTCAACTCGTGAAGCTGATGCAGGCATGATAATGATGAGTTTGTTTTTGTTTTAGATATTTATTTGTGCTCTTATATTCATGTTTTCTGTTGTTCCCTCAACTACGGCCAGACGGATCCTAACTGGAGCAATTTTCTATATGATGAGTCTGCAAATGTGATGAATCTCATCGACTTTGGGGCAGCTCGGGATTACCCCCAAAATTTTGTAGATGACTATCTGAGAATGGTATGGATCCCCTGCATTAACGTTGCAATGCATATTCCAATGTAATTTAAAAGAATTGAGAGCAGTTCTTTTGGCTCGCTCGTGCAGGTGGTTGCTTGTGCAAATAGTGATAGGGACGCTGTGATTGAAATGTCGCGGAGGCTTGGCTTTCTAACCGGCGAGGAATCGGATGTCATGTTAGACGCTCACGTACAGGCAGCTTTCATTGTCGGACTGCCATTTTCGAAACCTGGTGGCTATGACTTCCGTTCGACCAATGTTACTCATAACGTCTCTGACCACGGGGCAACGATGTTGAAGCACAGGCTAACGCCGCCACCTGATGAGGTCTACAGTCTTCATAGAAAGCTTTCTGGCGCATTCTTGGCCTGTGTCAAGCTTGGTGCTGTTGTACCTTGTCGAGAGTTGTTGCTCGATGTCTATCAGCAGTACCACTTCCAGGATGATGATACAGAAATGGTATACAGCTCAACAGTGTAACAGTAATTGTGCTATGTTGTGATCTTTTTCCCCCCAGCTAAAGCAATAATGTTGTCCTGCACATTTCAGCTCAATTTTCAAAGGATGCAAGGTTGAAACCAATTGAACACATAAAAATGATACTTTCCATCATTAAGGAAATTTTGCTTATGTCTTGTGTTTCTTGCGATTCGATTTTGGGTCTGAGATAATTCTTTAACTATTCATGGATTTCCTCTTGTTTTCTTAAGTAATTATTTATTGGCTTCTTTCTAGAATAGGATGTTTAAGTTATGAATAAATATTTGTATGTGTGGCCACGTGGCCTGTATATTGTATATGTATTCTAATCGGTAGTGAGATACCGATTAATTGATCTAGTCCATCGGTATATTATTTCATCAGTAATGAGATACCGACGAACTAGATCAACCAATCGGTACCTCACTACCGATCCGATCATTGGTATATTAAATCGGTAGTGAGATATCGATTGGATGACTAGATCAACCAATCGGTATCTCACTATGAATTCGAGTGCATGTGTAGTGTATATGCTGTGGCCATGTACACAAATCAGTGCCCACGGCACATTGCCACAAAATCGGATTGCGCCACTATTAAGTTATGAGTAAAGATTCGTGTACATGAACAAATGCACATGTAATGTACATGCCACCTATCGGTAACTAAGTACCAATTTATTGATCTATCCCATCAGTTGGACTACCGATGGGATAGATCAATGAATCGATAGTTGCCAACTACCTATTGATTGATCTGGTTTGGTAGTGAGATACCGATGGTATAGATGATAGAATCAGTACTTGATACATTATACATACCATCTATCCATGTACACAAATCAACACTCTATACATTGTTCAGATTTGAGTCAAATCCTATACGGATAGGAATCCAGATCCAACGAGATTTCGCCGCTATTAATTTTTTAATAGTTAATTGTCAATAACATCATTTTAACAAAAGTTATTTAATCGGATTCCACTTATTGCAGCGGATGTGTTTTTTACCCTGGATACTGCATCAAACACTACAGCGGATGCAACCATATTGGACTCTGTATTTGAATTCCGATACCATATCGGATGTTGATTTCACACCCGATATCTTATTAGGTCGGAACTCGGACTAACTACGCGACCCGGACAACCCTATAATCGTTGATAAATCGATCCGTTGCGTGACTTGGGTCTTATATAAACCCTGGCTTCCTCTCTCGTAGTAGGTTTGTCGCTGGAGCTCCGGCCATGGCGATGGCCAAGTCGAGCTCTCTGCCCAAGAAATGTGGCCTTATCTGGCCCTTTTTCCTCATCCTCACTCTCCACCTCGCGGGCATCTATTTCTTCACCTTGGGATTCCTCCTTACTCGCACCGAGCTCTCCGCGTTCAGCCATTGCTCCGATTTCCCCCTCTCCCCATGCTCTCTTCCCCCTCAATCTGATCCCAACCGCTGCTGGACACCCCCCGCCGTAGAACGCCTCGTCATCATCGTCCTTGACGCCCTCAGGTTCTCTTTATTGTATTCTTTTCCTCAAATCAAAGAACCGATCTTGATCTCTTGGTCTGGTTTGTTTTGGTTTCAGGTTCGATTTCGTGGCCCCGAGCACCTTTTTCGAAGGTTCTTCTTATTGTTCTGTGTTGGATTGTGAATAAGTTGCTGTTCGATTCGAGGTGTGGGGTTTGAGTTGGGTTCTTTTGTTGCAGAGAAGATGCCCTGGATGGATAAGTTGCGAGTGCTGCAGAAGCTGGCGTCGGGGGATGGATCCTCGTCCGCCAGGATATTTAAGGCGATTGCTGATCCGCCCACCACGAGCTTGCAGCGTCTGAAGGTGATCACATTGTTCTCACCATCGTTTTTAGCTTGAAACATAGATTTTCTGTCTTAGTTTTGTTTCTTGGGTTATTTACATATATCCCCCTGAAAAAGCTTGATTTTACATATTTCATCATATATCCCCTTGGTTATTCGGGGAATATGCTGGACGGAGGCGCTTTTGAAATTACTCAACTGCCCTTACCCTGAGTGTTCGATCGATCGCTGTGGAGTAATCCAGCTGTTGATTGGAGTCCCCGATTGCCCCGATATCTGCGAGAGATTAAACCCTACCACTGTTTTTGACCCTTAGAAGATGAGGCGATTATTGGGTTTTTTATCTGTCGGATATATGGGAGGCTTATATGAAGGGTGTGACAGTTATTAAACGCGGAAGATCTAAGTTTTATGATCGAATGAGCTTAGGTTTTAATAAACGATGAATAATTTACAACCCCGGTTACATCCTTAACCATGGTCAGGTTAGTTTAGCAGACGGAAGTGGACGGGAAGGGCTTACATGATAATAATCAAGGTTTTCGGGGTTTCTAGTGTAATTTCAATTTTTTCAGGGTGTATATGTAAATAACCCTTGTTTCTCCTATGTTGTTTTTAGCCGATGGAGTGACTAATGATCGATTGTATTCGGGAATCAATGGTCTGGATTCTTGGCATGCCGGTTTCCTTTCTCAAATGTGGTTTATGTGTTTATCAGTCTCTATCCCTCCTTTAACTTTGATGATTAGTATGCCTTTTATCCAGTCTTGTTCCACCCAACTCAATTCAAGACGTAGTTCTCCTTTTATTTCTGTAGAAAATATGCTCATTCGAGTATTTCTTTTGAACCAATGTGTCTTCAATTTGTTATCCACTATCCTTTGGGCTTACTGAATTTTACCTCATTTTCATTAACCATGTCTTTAGGGGTTGACTACTGGTGGGCTTCCTACATTTGTCGATGTGGGGAACAGTTTTGGAGCTCCGGCAATTGTTGAAGATAACTTGATATATCAGGTTTAACATAAATCCTATCGCATCTTAGTTCTTGTTTGTAAATTGCAAACTAGGATGATGTGTGTCTTCAATTTCTTGTTGAAATAGTTGGCAAAGAATGGGAAGAGAATCTTGATGATGGGGGATGACACATGGATTCAACTGTTTCCAGACCATTTTAATGAATCATATCCATATCCTTCATTCAATGTCAAGGATCTTGATACGGTATGTGTTCCGCACATTTTAAGTACTTGTGTTTTATTGTCTTCTTGAAGTATTTTATGTATGTTCTTACTTTCACGCTGCAACTTCTATGGCAGGTAGATAATGGTTGCATTGAACACTTGCTACCATCTCTGTACAAAGAAGACTGGGACGTTCTTATTGCACATTTTCTTGGTGTGGTAGGTTTGATCTTATGCTTCTGTTATGTTCATATGTGCCCATCTGTACATACATAATCTGTAGTACATGCTCAATTAATTGAATATACATTCGAACCACCCAATGGGGCAAAATTACCTACTAATTGAAAAGTACTTTAGCCAGGAGCCTTAGTTAGGATGAATCTCCTGTCAGTTGAGAGACTCATGGATATTAAATTCAAGAAAATCATTGTAATTTCTGCGGGGGAAATATTGTTTTCTTTGGCATTATTGTTGTGAAGCAATTTAATCATCGTTCTCCAAATAATACAACGTACACATCGAGAAAGTGCTTGAAATAGCTATATACAGAAAAATATAACTTTGCTGAGCTATTTGGGTTTGTCTAGGTATCTTGTGACTTGTCATACTTTCTCACCAAAGGGTGTAGAAACTTTTAAGGTAGAAGACTCTTTTATTGTCCATTGCAGAACTTTGTTCTCGTTACATTTTTGGAACAATTATTCTTCATAAGTACTTATACCACTGTGTACTGCTACATAATTGATTCCATACCTGTGTTAGGATCATGCAGGTCATATATTCGGTATAGATTCTGATCCAATGGTACGAAAGCTGGAGCAATACAATGGTATTCTAGAGGTAATCTTGTTAGCATATCGAAGTTGTTTAGACAATGGTTTGTTGAAGACAGATTCTTGATTAACCTTTTGCTTTCTCTGAACTTTTCGAAACTTTATCATTCTTTGGTTTTTTGCATTTCTTTAAGTCCAGAAATAAGGAATCTCTGTACTGAATTCCAAGCATCGGTTTCTAATACTCATTTTTGCTTCTTTCTAGGAAGTTGTCAATGTTCTTAAGATCCAATCTGGACCTGGTGGCCTTCATGAGAACACGTTACTAGTTGTCATGGGAGATCACGGGCAAACATTAAATGGTGATCATGGTGGAGGCACTTCTGAAGAGGTCTAGTCCATCTTTATTTAACGATAAACCCATTTTCTCTTGGATTGTGAAATGCTGCGGCTCCTATGCAGGTTGAAACCTCACTGTTTGTTATGAGTTTAAGGAGTCCACCGCCTTCTATATCCTCAATCCTTGACGAAAGTTTTTGCAAGCTTGATTTGGTTAGTTTCTGGCCTTAATGAAGGCTTTCTCATTTTACTGCTTTTAGCTTCTCCAAGAGTATTAAGACAAAGTGGTTTTAATTTGATTTTTATTTGTTGGTTTTGGTTTAAAGTAGTTCAATACAAGGATTTGCAGTGCCAGGGACGTGTATCGGGAGAGATCTTAAGTTAAAAAGTTTGTCAATGTTGCACAATGTGGACTACCTTCTCTGGAAACCTTGAGTTGTGAACTCAGCTTTATGTTTAGAAATTTATGCTGTTCACTTCTGAACATTATGTGGACTGTGTTACAGTGGTCTTTTTAGACGCATTTGCTATATGTTCTGTGTATAACATATCACTGTTTGTACTGATTGTGTTACTTTAAGCTATGTATTGACAATTAGGCTGTTCCTTTACATGCTCAGGAGGGGAAAAAGATGTGTATCAGCTCCATGCATCAGGTTAGTTGCTATCATTTTTGACATTGCGATTACTGATGTTCACTACATTTAAATTTTGTCAATGCTTTATTATCTTTTGTTGTTCTTGCAGCTTGACTTTGCAGCAAGCATTGCAGCACTTCTTGGTATTCCATTCCCTTTTGGAAGGTGCATTTCGAGCATAATTTGAAGTTGTTTTTCTGCTGTTTTTCACCACTTTAGATAAGCTTATCAATCTGCGTGTCATCTTAAGCTCACTTATCATTAAACCAAAGCATCACGTGGCGTGAAGTTTTTTTTGGAAGTTAGATTATGGACCTTTATGTGTGCACTTTTGAGAGGGCTCAGGTCAAAAGGTCAAAATTGCTCACATATCCTTCCTAGTGGAATTTTAGTATGTCAATGTTGTGGAGCGGGTTCAGATTTGCCTTTTGTTGGCACTGTATAACCAGAATTCAGGCGACATTTCCAGAAAGGCAACTTAAGTTTACTTTCATAATTTTTAAGTAAATATTGCTCTGATGTGGATATTTAGAAATGGCTTGTGCCTCTACCTTGCTTTGCAACACCAACTTACAAATTTTTCATAGTGAATTTATTTTATATCCTGCTTATTGAAAAGATTCATTTCTATTCTTATCTAGCGTTGGGCGTGTTAATCCTGAACTATATGCTTTAAGTGCGGGTACATGGGATGGCGAAAGGATAAGTGCTGAAGGTTGTATATCTCATTCAAATTTGGAAGCTTGGATGCAGAACTATGCTAATGTTCTCTGCGTAAATTCCTGGCAGGTGATAATATTTTCTCTTTTACTGTTAATGCCATCTTTTACCTACATTTCATCCCAAATAAAGGAAGATATTGTACACCTATAGGTGGAACGGAATAAGTAGGATTTGGCCATATTCATAGCCTGGAATTGGTTATTATGGATTTCAAAGGCTGTATCTTGTTACGAGTCATGAACCTTTTGATAACTCTCTGATTCCTGCCTTAGTGCTAATTTGATAGACTGGATATAATTTAAAGATGCAAAATCTTTAAATTCATGGTGTAATTGGTGTCTGTGTGATGTCTTAGAGTATGAAGTTTTTCTTCCATTGCACTGTGCAAAAACTATATTTCGTTTTTGGGAACCTGATGATTCCCTGCATCTGTTCATCATATATTGAAAATCTTACTACACTATTTCTCCACTAAGAAAAAAGTTTAGATAGCCAGGAACAAAATCTTAGAATTTAAGTTTTTCTGCATTGAAGATTGATCTATTTTGAATCTCTAGTTTTGTTGAGTTGTGAATTTTGAATTGTCATCTTGCAGGTAAAAAGATACATTGATCTCTATAACGCGACATCGTTTTTTGGTCTTCACACAAACGAGTTGATCCGTGTCTCGGAACTGTACACTCAAGCCCAGAGTAAATGGTCAAATCTGAAAAATGCCACTTGCTTAAAAAATGAGGGTCCTAGTGAAACTCAGGATAGTTCTGCATCTATTATTCAACAGCAGATTGATGCATATTTGATATTCCTGGAAAATGTTGCTGGACTTGCTCGCTCGTCCTGGACTGAGTTTAATCTAGCATGGATGGCTGTTGGTCTTGTTATTCTTGTGGTTTGCTTGTTCATTCAGGTTTTCTTTCTTAAAAGAATTAATATTTTACTTCAAGCCTACTCGCCTGTCGGAGGGATCTTGAGCAATTCTTTCAGGCTTGTTTCTTCTCTCCTGTTGGTGGCAATTCGAGCAGTCAGTTTCCTTTCAAACAGTTATATATGTCAGTTCTTGGTCCATTTACAATGATTCTCTTATGTGCTTCCAATTCTCTAGCACTTGTCTGGTTTTCTATATCAAATTTCATCTTTCTGAAATCAGTGGCTGAAGGGCGTGTGGCGAACTTTCTCTTGGCTACAACAGGACTTCTTAATATATGGTTCTCAATTAGCACAGGACAGCCTAAGATAGAGGTCCATAACAGATTAAGTTATTTTGTCTTTAAGGGTGCTACTGCTCTAATTGTATTTTGAAGCTTTATGGCACATGCATGTTATGAGTCTTAAGGCTTAGCATGTCTGCGCAGGAATTTGTATTTCTTGGTCTGAATATTGTCCTCAGAGTCGGAATCGAGTTTGGTGTATCAAAGCAGCCCTTGGGTGCGACAACTTCAAATGCCCATTCTTCGAGCAGTGGTGGTATTTTTGAAGGTCATCCTATTTTGATTGCTCTGTCAGATGCATTGCCGATCCTTCTTTTATCTGTGTTGGTTTTCCTACTTTTTCTGTATGTAGTTCAGAAATTGTCTTGGAGACATTTAAAGTATTTCAGCCTTCTCGGAACCATTTTAAGCTATATGCTCATAGTTGTCCACTGGATCTCGGAAAGTAGTTTGATGGATATTCCGATGGATGTTGAATATTTTGGGAGGATTTTTGCTCCGCGATTAGTTTTTGCTGTTGGGTTTTTGCTATTAGTATGTTTGGTGTTGTCTCTAAGTTTTTACCCAAAGCAGAGAGCATCAAATTTGCTTGAAACAACAGCTACTGCAGCAGTGGCTATCCTTTCTGCTTGGAGTTCAACTATATTGATTCTGTTGGGAAGGCAAGGTGCATTGGTGGCTTTGATTTGTATAATTGGAGGTAATCTTTCATAAATGTTTTTTCACATGCATGGTTAGTTTATCTATGCCTATATGACAGTTTCCTATGAAGTTCTTTCATTTTGGTTTCTAACTACTCTATTTTTACTTTCTCTATGTCTACTTTATGAATATCCATAATCTGACTCTGAAACTTTGCATGACAGCATGGTGTATCTATGCCTCTATGACTGTTTTTTATGAAGTTTTTTTATTTTTGGTTTTCAACTACTCTATTTTCACTTTCTCTATGTGCACTTTATGAATATCCATAATTTGATTCTGTGAAGCTTTGCATGACAGCATGGTGTATAATTAGGTCACAAGAAATGGTTCAAGAAGCCACAAGCAAGACTTTTGGAGGTCTAATTACGGATCCCATTGCTGTGACACAATGGAGCTTTCTTGCTGTTTGTCTATTTTTCTATACTGGTCATTGGTAAGTTGCCTACCACTTTTGCTCGACATGAACTATTGGAATCAGATTTTTATCATGATTCTTAGACTCTCTTAAATTTTAACCTCATTATTGTACACTAAGTTTACTTTACAAAAGAGCAAAGACTGATTCACAAGTTCACAGGAAAACTTCGCTTTATATGGGAGCAATAGCTCAGAATTTCCACCTCCCTAGTTGATCCTTTTGAAAATTTGACTACATGTTTCAACTGTCATTTAAGTGATAATTTGTTTCCTTCAATTCTATGATCTTTAAAAGGATAAAAGAACCTTATTGGACTAAAAACAATATAGTTGACTGAGGGGTGTATGCTAACATAAAGCTCACAATTTGATGGATTGCGGGAAGCAGAAGTATCTGATGCAATGGGTGCTTTGTAGGTGTACATTTGATGGCCTCCGTTACGGTGCAGCATTCATTGGGTGAGTATAGAAAATTTCACGGCCTCGCTCACGTGCCAAATTATCCAGAATAACTGTATGCTTCTTCAGAGATAAATAGCTGCAGTTAATGTCGCTGAATCTTGTCATTTGTTTATTAAAATACTTTCACACTTGTTTTTGGTGGATTTAAGATGCTCTACCAGCTTCGAAATGTAATATTTGTATTCTGATACAGGTTTGATGAGTTTAACATCATCCGCCAAGGTGTTCTTCTTGTAATTGATACTTTCGGTGTTTCTCATGTTCTTCCTATTCTGAGTCTTCCATTCCTTGTCACGGTCCATCATCAATACTCAAAAAACAGTCTAGCAAAGGACACCTTTTTCTTAAAGCTGAGCCAGGTAATGGCCTTTCAAATTCACCTTAGAATTTGTGATTAGGCATTTTTCTTTTATTTATGTGCTTCTATATGTAGAAGGCTGTACCCTATACCTGCTTGCTCGCTTGCCCTCTCCACAAACCCACCCCGCTACAAACCCCACCCACTTGACCAGAACTCTGGACACGCCCACCTCACACTTCTTGCAGTGACGAGCATTCAATATGTGTTGCCTGTGTGTATCATTATAAGGTTCTTTCTTCAATTGTTTTGAATTGACATGATATCTGGTACCTATCTTTTGCAATTTTTGTCTATGATATTCAGGTACTTTTGAGTTACGGGCTTATATCAACACTTACATCTTTACTGACTATCATATGTGTGACGATTCAAAGGCGACATTTGATGGTAAGTACATTATCTTGATCTCAATTTCACTGCGTCCTGAGCATTGTAATACCTATTGTTTAATAAGTTGGCCAAAAACTTCAAAGAACAAAGGTAATAAGGTTTCCTCTTTTTAGGATCTTTCCTTTTTTCGTGAAATTTTAGAGGGCTTTTCTTATTTTAGAATGCTTGAATTGTGGTACCATCAAGATAAAATTGACCGAAAACTTCAAAGAACAAAGGTAATAAGGTTTCCTCTTTTTAGGATCTTTCCTTTTTTCGTGAAATTGTAGAGGGCTTTTCTTATTTTAAAATGCTTGAATTGTGGTACCATCAAGATAAAATTGACCACATTTTAGCAAAAAAATACTCCACTAGGCTATCTTTGTAGCATCTTTCTATTAAATTGAAAGTGGAATTCACCCTTTGTGTTCTTCCTTTTAAGTCTATATTTGTCTGGAGCTTTAGCAACCTTCATGCATTCTTTTGGTTGACATCTTGCTACATATACCTCTTATTTTCTACTCGTTGGAGCAGTATGAAATTTTTGCTTAAGAATTAAACACATGTTGGGAGAAAAGGGTGCTGTGATGGTGGTTTGTGATCTATGGCATCACTAATACAGATATGGGTACGAATATGGATGCATGACATTGACAAGAAATGATATAGGCTCTTTGATTCGGCATTCGGATACTTCGAGGATATAGTAATGTAATATATATTGCATCATTGATATGAAGTTAACTTTGCAAATTTGAAAAATTTAGTCAATGAAGCACATGAGACAATCCTTGTCTTATGTTTTTAAACCTCAAATAATTGATGCTATGTTGTCTCTAAAAACCCAAAAATTAATGCTTGATAGCAATGTATTAACCCACAACCTTTCAAGGAACTTTAAGGAGTAGCATAAGAAAAGTTTTTAGCTCTCTATTTCATTATCCTCATTTATACTCTTACCAAGGTTAGTTCTGAGACAGAATTTGCCGGATACATATTACTTGTCATATCTCTTGATTTTATTATTTTTACTTATAAAAAATCGCTGGAAATGTTTCAGATATGTATCTGACACATATCCAAGTATCTGTTTATTCTGCATAGTTTGTGATTGAAGTCCATTAGAATAATTTGTGATTGAACTCCCTTAAAATAGCTTCCTTCTCTACCTTCATCCCACACTTTCTTGGGAGTCAAGATTTGATGGAATTAACTAAAAATTCTCATAGAAAAGTATAAATTCCTCACAGAGGAAAGATGAGAGCTTTGACAATTGATGATAAGTTCGTTATCTTAATGGACTTTATGCAATTTGGAAAACCAATGATTCTTCGGGTGAGGGAAGAAAATCTGTGACAATATGTGGGCATTCATCATTTCACTTTCTATCCACAGGATGATACATTTTCTAGTGGTTTCAATTCCTTTTAAAGAAACCATAATATTGTTTAAAGATACTTTGAAGGCTTAAAAAATTAGCACTTGAAAGCCAAGTAACAAGTTCTATTTGAAACTTTTGGTCTTCAAGAAGCCGCTATGGTTAGCATTTCAGGTCTCTTGTGATACCTTTTATTGATTTATGCTTTTGTTTGATGCACAATCATCTCTCTTGTTTATCCGTGTTGTTAGACTGCACAAATTTATTTTGATGCCCTTCCTTTTTATGTCAGTTTTTCATATGCTAAACTTTCTTTCATAATTTGCAGGTGTGGGGGCTGTTTGCACCAAAATATGTTTTCGATGTTCTGGGTCTCATTATTACAGACGTGCTCATTTGCTTGGCATCTCTCTACTACTATTGATATTTGATACACTGTTAAGAAGCTCCAACAGTCACACTGAATTTTATTTATTTTGGTAGATTTGTGAAATATTTGTCTACTGGTTTAGGCAATTCTTTTCAGGATTTAATTTATCAAGTATTGGTCATTTTGTTGTGGTCAATTCTGTTTTTCTGTTTCAGTTTCTAGTCTTCCTCCATAGCTTGATTTATGCTGAAATATCCTGCCAAGTGGAAGAGCTTCTTTTTTTCCTTGCAATCAACATGGCCTTCCACTGAAACAGCATGTGACAATGTCACATGTTACCTAAGACTTAAAAGGGTTTTTATATTCTAAACTTGATCAACAGATTGGATCAAGATGATCAAACTGTGTTTTTGCAGCTCACTAACCTCATGTTTTACTTTTTGTTAAGCATTTCTGAGTTCTAGGTAAAAAAGGCTCAGATGGATTATGTTGCTGTGACATTACAATATAAAGTTGGTAGGTATGTGGTTTGAAGCTTTCTAATCGTCTTTTTTTTTAATGATTTGGCCAAAAGCTCTTAGATTTCTATGGAAGCCTTGGTTCTTGTATCACAAATCTCATTCAGACTGAGTATAGGCCAAACTTTGGCGACGACTATGACAATTTTGGCCATCGTAAGTCTCGTTGTTAAAAAACTCTTGTCACACGATAGCATTGGCATCACTATACCAACTCGACCATAGTTCCCTAGTCGTTCTTATTGCCTTACCAAGGAGATATGGATACTGTTGCCACTGAAAGATTTTGGTAATATGTACGTAGTTCTTTTCTGATATGTTTCATGCACCAAATATAGTCCTCTCAGTTTGTATCATTTACTTTATGGTTCACACTTGCTCTCCTATTTTGTGCTCTAACTACGAAGAACACTTCGGCTACTATTTCTGATGAAGAAAAGAACTCATGGAGATGATTTAATTGGTAAGAAATCTGGTAAACAGTTTCCCAAAAGAAGAACTAAGATAACATTTCAAATTCCTGAACACAGCGAGGTAAGACTTATTGGACCTAAGTCATATCTTTAAGTGGTAGGTCTTCTCGATCTGTTGCAAGCTTAGCAATCTGGGAATTGGGTGAAATTTATTGTTTCTTTGATATTGAGGAATAAAGATGAAAGCCATGGGTGCCAAGTCATCTATATCATAGTGAGGAAAGACACCAAGAATAGTCACAAGGAACAATTCCAAGTGATTATTGAAACTTATGAATGAGTAGGGAAGGTATTTCTAGATAGGTTCTTCACTTATTCCTGCTTTGTTTTAATTGGGATTTTTACCCTTTAGTCTACTATGTTGAGTGGTTACTTTGTTAGAAAACAATTATTTGGAAATGGAATCATTTCAGAAAGTTTGTGAAGGGAGAATAGATACACCTATATATATGGCGAATAAAGTTGTGTATATGGCCCCGTGGCATGTGCTACCTGATCATTGGTACATTCAATCGGTAGTGGGGTACCGATTTTTACCGATTTTAATTGATCTATTCCATCGGTAGTGAGGTACCGATCTATTACCGATGAAATAGATCAATCAATTGGTATCCCACTGCCGATTGGACCGTGTGTGTAATGTAAAGGTTTAGGCCATGTATACAAATCAGCGTTCATATATGGCTGACATGTGAAGTGGTCCACTCTTCAACAAATGGGAAGGTACGCACATGCAACGCTGACTGCTGTCAATTGACAGGTTATATATGTCTCATGGGGAGAGTGAGACTCCTACTAGACTCCCACGTGATGGATCAAGCCAGGATGTGGCCTTTTATCTCTATACATAAATGAATCAGGAGGTGACAAAACAACAAAAATAAGGAAGTACAGGACGCTTCATTCATTTAATCCTTTCTCGCATGCATAATTTTTCTGCCTCCGTTTTCAGAAATCGTATTTTTTTGTTTCATCTCTTAAGATGAATGCAGATTGCTGTATTTCCATTGTTTCATCTCTTAAGATGAATGCAGATTGCTGTATTTCCAGGAGGGTGGAATAGATATCTTGCCTTTAGTAAGAGTTTGGTTCTTCTTATATTTGATAAGTTGGGTTATAAATTGAGATCAGTCTTCTTCGAATTAGTTTGATCATCCTTCTCCAAATAGTTGTGAGTACCAGAAAGCATTAACTTGTACAGGAACTGCGGTGGGTGCTGCAGCTATATATCCTATTCCTATATTCCTATTGTGGACAAGAAGTTGATATCAAACAGCACGAGGGTGGCACTGTCTTATGTCTCCTTTGCTTGAAGCTGACAGTGTTGTATTCCAGCTCAAAAGCTGGACACTACTTTGAAAGGGAAAGCTCTATTTTTTCACTAGTGCTGTCGGCAGTGTGTGAAAAGGTGCAAGACTTGCTATATGCTAGTTATATATCATCAGTTCTACCTTAAAAGGAGATTACGCGGATAGCCTATGCTTTTAATGGATCCACCTTTAGTTTGAACTGATACTTAAAATGTCATGCTTTCAACCAGCCCTGCTCACCTTCCTCTTTGGTTTGAAGATGATGCATGGTGGTACTATGTGTACTTCACTGATAAATGATGAAAAAGGAAACCCAGAGGTTTTATTGGGATCAAATATAAAAGAATGTATCCTGTCACTTATGGAAGCCTGGAGGGGACCAGTTTAATTGATACTTAAAACTAGTGAGCCTCCTCACCGAACTGACTCCGTGATACACGGCAGGGAAAACGAAGTGGTGGTTGAGCCATTATGGAAGCCTGGATGTGGTCTGTTTAATGTTGCATGTCAACTTGTGACCACTGACCACAGTCATAAATAGTCTTCCTAGCTCACACACTCTCTTCTCTCACTAGTGGGTTCGTGGTGGTGCGGTAGCGAAGACCCGTGATGTGTGTGACTGTCGAACGGACTTCACAAGTTTGTTCGATATATAGGCCCAGATCTTGAAACTTGTACAAGATGGTATGTAGGATATTTTGCTCAACTAATCATGGGAGAAGAAAAGAAAACAACTCAATTCTCTTCTTGCAGGTCGAAGTCACAAGCTTTTGAACGCTATATGGAAAGGATTTTATTAGCTTTGAAATTTTGACTTATGTTGAAGAAGTGGGCATAAATTGTTGACATTTACTGTGGATGGATATCTATACAGTTCAGTTCAGCCTAAGCCCGGATAATAGATTCAGTTAATTAAAAAATTTAAAGAAATAAATAATAATAAGAACAAGCACTTTAAAAAATAATAATGATGCTTCTGTCGATTTAAGTAAAATTGGACCTAGTTACATGACCCATTTGGACTGTGGACCTACCAGAGGACATGCATTCCATTCTTTACAGGCAGCCGAAAGATAGAAGCATCGTTAACCCCCCAACCGAAGCCAGAATCTAGGCTCCGCCTCCGCATTTAATTCTCTTGTGTGGGGACCAATCACTCCACTATCTTGCGGGCTTCGAGACTATGTTATATTATGGTAATCCATAGACGACATTAGTCCTCCCACAACCATAGAATCATGCTCTAGAGACCAATCCATCTCATAAGTAATATTATAGTAATCTTACACCTTTGTCCTATACATAAGCCTAGCTCAGTCTCTCTGAAGAGCTAGCTAGGAGCGAAGAAGAGGAGGAGGAGGAGAGGAGCCATGGTGACGAAGGCTTTCTGGGTTCTTGGGCTCCTCGGGTTGGTTGGCGTGAGATGGGCTCATGGCTTTGAGGGATGGAATGGGAGTGATGTGAGTGAGAGGGCGGCTGCTGCTGCTGCTGTGGGCAATCCTCTGCTTGTGGGTCTGACCCTCATCCCTTCTGCTACTGCTAAAGGAGCTGGTAGATCTCTTGCCTCTTCATTATTCTTCTTAATCTTTCAGGTCGATCTATGCCTTCTACATTTGGAATCTTGTTGTTTTATACTTTAAAGTTATATTTTTGTTGTTAAGTGTTGCCATCGATCGGTTCTGCGCTGATGTTTGCCATTTTGGACTGCCACCCATACTTACGCATATTATTTGTCTCTTATATGATGTTTAAACTATGAGTACATCATGATTTTTTTCCCCCCTTATTTGGTGCTATGCTTGATGATGACTTCTTTTTTGTGTAAGTGATTATCTGCAACAACTTTTACTTACGTCTTCAATTTTTTTTTTTTTTTTTTTTTTATGGCGCTATTTCTGGTTACTTCATTTTTCTCTTATTTCCAATTCAAAATGATTTCTTCATCCGATATTGCCTTTCTAATGACTAGTTTATGTTTTTTTGGTTAACTATTACTCAAGAATCTGTTTGCATTGCTGATTTGGATGGGCATTCTAGCTATTATCATACGAAGCATTTCATATAAGGACACTCGAGTTTTGTGTATGAAAATTCTTAATCATACGAAGCATTTTAATCATAGAATCTGTTTGCATTGCTGATTTGGATGGGTATTCTAGCTATTATCATACGAAACATTTTATATAAGGACTCTTGAGTTTTGTGTATGAAAATTCTTAATCATAGATGCTTGGTATCGTTGGATATTTCCATTCCTGTAGAAGATTTAAGGTCGAAAGCTCCTCTGGAATCGGCGAGTGTATAACTTTGATATGTGTGTAGTGGACTAGTATGGTTCATGATTCAGATATGTTGTGCATTTGCATACATCTTCCTTTTCTTTTACTTTTATCAGTCTTGAGATTAAAACTTAATAAACGTGCCTAATTTAATGCTTTCCGTGTTCTTTTTATTGTTGCACTTATTTTGCTGATACCGTTGTTTGTTGAATACAGTCTGCTTGGATGGGACCCCACCAGGTTACCATCTGCATCATGGATCCGGATCAGGGGCAAATAGTTGGCTTGTGGAATTGGAGGTGAGAGAAGTTTTGCAGCTAAAATATGGTTCGCAATTCACAACACCTGGTGCCTGCATCATAGATTCAAAGCAGGCACACTCATGATAATAAGATATTTAGCAAAGTTTATGAATCTTTTAATGTGCACTGAGTGTTCTTGCTTAAAAAAAACGAAACTTTCACCAACTACCAGTCCAGGATGGTACACTTAATTATATGGATATGGCCAGGGAGGAGGCTGGTGCAATGACATCAGCACATGTGTTTTCCGGAAGACGACCCGTCGTGGTTCATCAAAATACATGGAGAAGGTGATACCGTTTACTGGGATATTGAGCAACAAACCTGATGAAAATCCAGGTTTTTCCAGACTGAACATCATCTGGATTTCGCTAGTATATGATTCATTAGAAAACTAAAGCAATTACTACTTGATGAACTTCTGTATTCCTAACACTCTGGTTTTGCAGATTTTTTCACCTGGAATAGAGTCAGGGTTCGATACTGTGATGGTGCATCATTTAGTGGTGAAGGCTATAATCAGGTAAGTGTGATTTTCATGTTCATTACCAATTTTTAATGGATAGCTAACAATTGGTACTAAACCCAGAGAATTGTAGTGGCCAAGCTGTTTGTTTTGGTTATTACCTGAACCCACGTAGAGTTTTTTTCCCCTATCTTGTTGAAGTTATTGACCATCTTACCTGTTTGTAAGTTTATGAGCTTGATCATATTAGGTCTGCTTTTTAAATCCTACTTTTGAATTTATTCCTTGCCAGGTTTAAATTTTTGCAATTGCAAGTCCTAACCTTTTATCACTGCAAAGAACCCTTATTCCACATGAATCATTTCAACTGAATGAGGCACGCATTTGACATTTCTTCTGTTTCTCTGGTTGTACTAGATGGCCATATGACAATCTTCTTCTTCCTTTTATCCATGGGCAACCACCGAGTACAATAAATATTCTTGACATGTATCTTGAAAAAAACCTTGTGTGCTTTGTCATTTTGTAGCTTGACACTTTACAGCTAATTAATTTCGGAATAGTGTTATCTTTTTCATGAAGGCTGCAGGTCTCTTCTTTCGTGGACAACGCATCTGGTCAGCTGTTATGGAAGATCTGATGTCAAAGGGGATGCGTTCTGCCGAACAGGTTTCTGCTTCCTTCTTTAGTACAAATAATTTGATCTTGGAGTTCATTGTGATGTTTTTGGTAACGATGAATCCAGGCTCTACTTTCTGGTTGCTCTGCTGGCGGTGTATCATCCATCCTACACTGTGATGAGTTTCGAGCATTATTTCCTGGAAGTACGAAAGTCAAGTGCCTAGCTGATGCCGGCATGTTTCTTGATGTGTATGACACATCCCTTCTATTGTCTCCTGAACATTCAGTTGGTTTTTTTAGACCTTTTCATCAACTCTGGCAACTCAATCTGAAAGAGATGCATCTCTATCTTGTAATGTTGAATATGCTTAAGTTACAGTTGAAATTTCTGTTAGCTGCAAGGTCTCCCACAAAATGGTTTCAATAACTTTGGTTTCTATTGTCATTTGTTTTGTTGCTTCATATATTGTAGGGCTGATGTAGCTGGTAGTCACACCCTGCGATCCATGTTTGAAGGTGTAGTAACTTTACAGGTAATTTGCCAGTGCGCTTCTAGTAAAGTTCAGTCCAACTTTTTGTTAAATTCTCTTATTTGAATTTGTCGAAATATCACCTATCTGAACTTCTCATCATTCAAGAAATTTTCTTTAGTTTTTATCTTTATTTTTTTTAATCTCATTATGACTTGTACATCCAGGGGGTGGCAAAGAACTTGCCTTCTACTTGTACTGCCAACATGGATGCAGCTTTGGTAATGTTATGATTTAGTGCTACCTAAAATACTGGAGCAAGTGCAAAGATAAATACATGACATTTAATTTATCTTCTTTTTTTTTTGCAGTGTTTCTTTCCTCAGAACTTGCTGGCTCATATTCAGACCCCACTTTTTGTTTTGAACACAGCATATGATGTGTGGCAGGTATCTGCCTAACCACAGATAACCTTCAGTTGGGATCATTTGAAGCTGCATACAATCATTTTTAGTTTCAACTCATCCCACAATCGAATTTTTCAGCTTCAGCAAAGTTTAGCCTCAAGAAGAGCCGATCCTCATGGTAATTGGCAAGGATGTAAATTAAATAATGCAAATTGTAATGCTGTCCAAATTGAGTTTCTACAAGGTATGCCTTTGACCTCTTTCTTATTCATCATTCTGTTAAACACCATCATCTGTAAATGCACTTTTGCCGTTATGCAGGGTTCAGGAATCAAATGCTTAACGCTGTAAAAGGGCTTTCACTGTCCAAAGAGAATGGATTATTTATTAATTCATGTTTTGCTCATTGTCAAACTGAAAGGCAAGATACATGGTTTGCAAATGATTCACCCATGATCGGGAGTAAGGTACAATTTTTTTGTACATGCTTTAGTCTACATAAGGTCATCATATCTACCAAAACTGGGATCTTAAAATAGTTAACAAGAGATTTTCCAGACAATTTTGTGTACTTCTCTTATAACTAATCAAGTATATTCGTGCACTTGATTTAACTGTATCTTGCCATGCATTGATTTCCTTTACGTTGTGTTTCATTGAGACAAGTTCTACAGATTTGCCATCAAATATGAGTTTTACCAGAAAATAGGGAACATTTTGTCCATAGATAAACAGCTAGGGGACAAAATGTCATCTCAAATGAGAGAGAAGACAAGGGGAAAATTCCCAGTCATAACTATCATCGTCATTTCCTTTTTCCTGACTTTTTATAATCACTTGGTCCTCATTAAAGGTAGAAGAAGAAAGGGAAATTGCTAAGTTATGGTTTTTCCATGCACTCTTCTTAATTTCTTCATTGCGATGCTCACATTGGGTTGGGGTTTGGATAAAGAGTTGATGCAAATGCTCATCTAAATTCTATTTCTTCATAGGTCTATGCATTGCTCTTCATTTTTCTGACTTTGCTGCTATAATGCAGAATATTGCATCATCTGTTGGTGATTGGTTCTTTGACCGTTCTGGGGCCAAGGCTATAGACTGTCCATATCCTTGTGACAAAACATGTCACAATCTTGTATTTACTGGAAAGAAGTACTACGCTTGATTCATTCTTTCGATCTTTGTCCACGTAATTTCCCCCATTATTATTGCAAGGAGTCGCAGACTCTTCCAAGATGCACAAATAAAAAAAAGGATGAGCCTGTTGAGAAAGAAGATGAGGCTCCTGTAAGTTTCTAGGTTACTACCTAGGAGTCTCTCATATCTGTGTATCAGTATGTATTCGCTCATGGATGGCATTGTTACCAAATCTAAAGTAATTGTTACAACATACACATGTTATAGTACTCTTTGTATAACTTTACCACTTTCATATAAATGGATATGCTTTATTATCTAGTTCTGCTGTCATAAGTTTGATATGGATGTTTAAAGAAACAGGATGAGAACTTCATCTACATTCTGATGATTTGTTGGAGCTATTCACTTGAATTTTCTTGCCTGACAATCAACTGAAAATTGGAGATTTTGTGAGGGGAAAAAAGGGAAAAGAAAGAAAGATAGAATCCAGTAGATAGGCAATGAAAATTATGCTAGCAAACTAACTACTGATGCGAGCATTGCTCATATGTAAATTGTTTTTTTTTTGTTTTTTTTATTAGTCGATCTGTAAATTGGGTTAAAATGCAAGTAAATGTCTGGCAATGTCCTGAATCATTGTGGTCATGGACTCGTCGTCACCATGGTTGCTGCACGATAGTTACATCAATGTTAGATGAGGTTCTTTCCTTAGGATCTATGCAGCCTATGCAATAATGCAGCTCACATGCATTGAACTGGACAAGAAGATTAGAGTAAACACAAGCAACAATTGTGCCTAATAACATGTCTTTCGCTGAAGCTGCGTTGGCCAATGTCGTTTTGTCATCTAATAATACAACTGGTGCATCACATGATGCTATTAATGAATGCTGTTATCCCTGATTCCTCTTCAACCACCAATACCAAGTCCTTTTTTAGTTTCTGATTGCATTTGAAGTCGTGTTTTTTTTAAGGCCATTCTGCTACGGGTTGGATATATTCCACACTTGTGCCAGGTTTAGAAAGTTCTATCTGGTGAAGAAACTTTTAGTTTGCTTAAAGTAATCATAAGACAAGGGAAGGACGGGAGAAG
Source organism: Narthecium ossifragum (assembly GCA_963920575.1). Taxonomy (NCBI): domain Eukaryota; kingdom Viridiplantae; phylum Streptophyta; class Magnoliopsida; order Dioscoreales; family Nartheciaceae; genus Narthecium; species Narthecium ossifragum. Next base: position 345,139 of record OY986965.1, read on the forward strand.
ATGTTTCTGAACGGATAAAAGTCGCCCTCTTATTTTGTTGTCGCCTTTGTTTTCCTTTCTAAGCATTTACATCATGTGGCTGCTACTGGAATTTTTCCAGTTCCCTTCTCCTTCAGCACAAAAGTTTCAGCATCAATAGCAGCCCCACAAGAGGATGGCTATACTCAAAAGCCAGAAGTCTAGACTGCCACTTTGCCAAATCTTCACATAAAACACAGCCGAGTAAAATTTGGTTATCAGAACAGTCAAATGGCGTCTGCACTAGGAAATATTTGGTTTGTACTTTGTAGTGGGAATCAGGAAAAATGCAGGACTGATTTGGTTACATTTGAGTTGCTCACAGAGTATAAAGATATCGTAGATGAATTTTGAGTTGCTATGTTGAATGTTATCTTTTTCAGGCAGTAATTTCTGAAGGACAACGATGGACGTTTTTTTGAGTGAAAGTAGGCAAGTTGTTCATCAAAACTACAGACAGCAGGTCACTGTGACATGATTGAAGCCTCGAATCATTTCCTTCAGTATGAGATCAAAGTAGACAATGAGAAATTCGTGAAAGCAATGCCTTTCACTAGTTTCAGAAGCTAGAAACCGAAGCTCTACCTACCATTTACACCTCCTTTCAACTGGCAATTAACCCCATTAGCTAACTTGGTAAGAATCGTAACTACATCGATCAGAACAATTCATTCGTATAAAATCCTTTAGTTCTTTAGTTAACTTCGTAACCACATTGATCAGAAGAAAACAAATTCTTGCTTGGTACAAAATCTCAATGTCATACAAAAGAAATCCTTAGTCCCTCACTCATAGTTCATCCGAATAACATGGTCAATTTGGGGTATTATGATTCGAGCTGACACTCTTGGCTTATGTTGGGGATGTGCCACTAACAAGCAACAAACCCAAGTTTACATGGTAAATTCCCTTGATTTGAACTCCCTAACTTCTCTAGACATCACTAGAAAAACCTGGATGTAGAGAGAACCCATAGCAAGTGTGATTTGAAATGAGAGAGCACCCTACCCTACCCTACCCTTCCTGAAAAGCACTTAATTAAAGTGAGCAAGCAGTAGCCCTCATGAAAGTGAATGTAGACAGCAAAAGAAAATTTAAACCATTTGCATCCATCTTATGAAGCTACTGAAACATGCAACTCAGCACCTTAATTTTCACTTTCCATTAAAGATGAAGTTTTTGCTTTCCATTCAAATCAGTCAGTCTCCTTCCTACGTCATCCGTTCCCTTTGAAAGTGATGCCACAGTGCTTAAAAAACAAAGGAAAAATTGCAGAATAGTACACACAAGTTCAAAAGGAAAGCTTTTCATTGTTTGTTTACAAGTAACGACAGCATCCTGTAATAAGTTTCCACAGCATCGAAAACAGGAAAAAAGAAATAAAAGACAGCGACACTGGAACAAGCTTTATTCTTCCGGAACAACTCTCATCTCCAATTCTCCACAAGGCCAATTGACATTGTTTCTCTGTTCAGAACTTTTCAGATATCAACGGAAGCTAAGGTTTTTGAATCACATCAGACCCCATACCTATATAATATACATGAAGAAAAATCTATGGAAAACACAAGCCCAAGCCAGTAAAAATTCAGAAAAAATCCTTTTCTCATCAAATTTTTTTTTTTTTTCCAGTTTGACAACTCTGTGAGGATTCATTCACTTTGTATATACTTATCTCGCCACACCATGATGCATCGGAGGTTCCAATTGTAAAGATAGTTTCTATAGTGAGCTGCGTTCAAATAAAGCAGGGATTCTCTCGAAACCCTTACCATATATATCAGATGCCTGTTGCTGCTGCTGCTGCTGTTGCTGCTGATTGTGATGCCAAGTGCTGAATCCTTGAACACCAAATTGGCTTTGTTCTTTGATATCTCCAAACAAAGGTTGGGTGTGGGTGGTCTGATTTTCCATTGCAGTGGATAGAGGAAAGGTGCCTTGAAGGTACTCTGACCATTTGAGGTCCTCCGGTTCGCCACCTTCGAAATGGATCTGAGCATCACTGTCTGATGTCAAGTCTGACCAAGAAAAGACGCCACTGTCGATGAAAGAGCTATTGCTCTGAAGCTCAACACCATTACTGCTGTTACCGCTCAGCGAGCTGCTATTGCTAGAATTACCTGCCTCCCAATATTGCAGCCCATTCATACAAGGAATGCCTGGATGAGGATTGTCTGATAGGAGGTTAGTCATTGGCTTTAAGCCGATTGAAGTCGATAGGATTGAGCTTGAAGTCGACGGCAAAACAGAGGATATGGTGTTGCAATTCCAGTCGGATCTCATATCGAACAATCTATTGCTATGGTTAAACAATAGGAGTGGATTTTGGTTCACTGATGATGGCCCAGGCGGGGATGCCTGATTGCCATCACAACCAGAATTATTGTTGTAGTAGTAGTAGTTCAGCTGCGGCAGAGAGAAGTAGCTCATTGAATTGGAAGGTCCGCTGGGGGAAGTGCTGTCATGGCTGGCGGCATATCGATGGCTGAATAGGTCTTTGGTAGGCGTCGGTGAATTCTTGGAGTTTGGGCTCTCCAAGGGCAACAATGGTGCAGCTGGCTCTTGAAGAGCAGGATTCAGACTACTAGCCGGGGAAGAGGCCGGGAGATTCTCTTCAGCAGCAGACTGCAAGGCCATGTCAGCGCTGGCTGGAGCTTTATCTTCGCGGCCTTCGATCTCGGAGAGCGGCTTATGAGTACTGGGGTCAATGCCTCTCTGTCTCAGCTTCTTTTTGATGCAAGAATTCCACAGGTTCTTGATCTCATTGTCTGTTCTTCCTTCCAACTGCGAAGCAATTTGAGACCACCTGACAGTTTCATTGAAAAAAAACACGAAAATTCGAATGAAAAGTTAGAAAATTCCTCCAATTCTTTCTGAATTCTGAGAACCCAGATGGGCATTTTGGGAGTTGGAGATGGAAAGGAATCAAGAGAAGAGAGACTACTAGAGCACCTATTGCCTAAGACTGCATGGAGCTCAATTATGAGATCCTCCTCCTGCTGTGAGAATGTGCCTCTCTTCAGATCAGGCCTCAGGTAATTTATCCACCTGAGTCTACAACTCTTCCCACACCTCTGAAGACCTGCAAAGGTTTCTTCACTTGAAACCAATATGTTCTATAAAACTAGAAAACTAGAACAGGAAGAAAGAGAAATAAGAATAAGAGCAGCAGAGAGGGTTGCTCTGTTTGCCAACTTCTTGTGATGCATTGTTTCTTTTTGGTAGGAATAGGCCAAAAGTTTATCAATACCTGCTAGCTTAGGAACAGAGCTCCAACACCCATGGCCATATTTGGTGATGTGATTAAGGAGCTTCTCATCTTCCTCTGGTGACCAGAGACCCTTCCTCAGCTTCTGCTTGTAGCAGCACGAGTGCCTACCCATATCGAGCAAACCCCTGCGTGCAATGCCGCGATGAAAATGAATTGCTCCGCAAAACAGAGTGCTCTCAATGACCTTCCTTAAAGAAGAGTGGATGTTGGTCCTTTGAAGACCCGTAGAAGAGAAGAGAGAATGAGGTAGCTATGAAGAGAGGAATGGAATCAAGAAGAGAGGAGAAGAGTTCCAAAAAGACGAAGGTCACATTCAAGTGGGTGTGATTAAAGCCATGGTTTTTTTCACCCATCCGTCTTGCATTGCTGCTGCTCCTCTTTATTAGCAATGGTGGGCCTATTAGCATAATATAATATGAAAGAAACCCTTTCAAGAACTTGAGTGCTTTTAACTTCAAAGGGAAGCCGGTAAGAAGTAGAGGTTCGTGAGCTATCAAAGGTACAGAGCAGGGAAGACAGGCCCTTTAATGAGCTCAAGCATCACTGCCCTACAATACAAAGAATGCAGAATTGGACAAGGGTATGGATAGTGTTTTCTCGGAAAGGAATGCCTTTGATTGGTTAAGAATTCACCGATATAGTACTTGATTCTTGTATGGCTTCATTCTGTTGTGCTGAGAAACATGGCAAATACATTCAATGCAGATGAGTCAGGGGGTGATCTTGTGTGTCAGAGGGGGAAAAAGATAACTTTTTGGATAGATTCCCCTGATCTATGATGACATTGGAAAGTCTAATCATATCATTGTGAGAATATGCAGAAGAATACTTCATGCAATGCATCTGCTAAACCTCAAGAACCATTTCTTTTTACTTCCTTGCAAACAAAATTCATCCCTTGTTATCTTTCGAACAAACATCCATCTCCTAGCTAGCTAGCTAGTATGCCTACCTCATCAAAAAGAGAGGTAAAACTATTCGTAAATCTTCTAACAAATCCAGGGGAAGAAGAAAAGAGTGGTCAAAATTACCCACCCAGTTGAAGAATTTGATGATTTTGGCGTTTCTAGAAAAATGTACCCAAAACCAAAAGGGTATCTTCTGATAAATGAAAAATATATATGCAGGTCAAAATACGGCCGGTATATATCTTATGATAAATAAATTTGTCTGGCATCAATGATTAGCTAGCTTAGCTAGAGGGGTTTACAGAGGGAGGAGAGGCATGATTGATTGAGTGCATGTGATCCTTTTTTTGTGAATTGAGACTAATTAAACTAAATGGTCCTGGAGATGAATGATGATAGGATTAGTATAATGGCAGATTCTGACCACCCTTTTTTGTGTGATATCTCTTGCATTGGGCCCCAAATGGGGGAACCCATTTTCTTATCTTCCTTTCAACAATCAAATCCTTGCTGTCTCCAGCTTATGCAAAGGGCCCTCCCTAGCTCCTCCTCCTTCCCTCCACGAACCATATATGACACCAATCTTCAATGCCAAAAATTGTAAGGATTCCATGCAATGACTTTGAGAACAAGAAATGAGATTGACTACTGTAAATTAAGACATGCGGCATAATGATCGAGTTGTTGGTACATGGAATTCTTCATCAGCATCGCATATATATATATATATATATATATAGGAAACCCTTGAAATTTTCAATTCAGACACAATTATTGATCACAAGACATACACTACTTCTTCATAAGGTTATATATGAACATGCAGCAGCCTTATCTAGCTCTAATAATGATATATGATAATATATATGTTCATCAGGAACTATTCAGACTTCTTCATAAGGTATATATGAACATGCAGCAGCAGCCTTATCTAGCTCTAATTAATATATATGTATCCTTCTCTAGCTAGTTCTCTTTGGATCGAGGAAATCCCTCCGACACACGTTAGTGTATATATATATATCTTCTTGAAGATTTGACTTCATGTTAATTATTAGCTAGGCACGCAATAATATATATATATAAGCCTAATTGGCAGCTCATATTAGTATTATTTGTGACCTATATATATAGTAGGTGGTGAGCCCGTGCCACCTGGCACGGCTAACTGTCCGCCACCACTATCTCTATTATAACTTACGCCACATCAGCCACTATCCTTTTTTTTGTTTATTTAATTATAATTTTATACCACGTGTATGTCATGTGTGTATAAGTTTATGACTCAAATGATGAGTCATAAAAGTAACTACCCTTGAATCTTATAAGGTAGATAAGTATGTATATTTAAAACTAATCTCCTGGCTTATGATTATAAGGATGTATATTTAAAACTAACCTAGGGAAGATGATAAAAATATACAAAGTTAATTTAGGAAAATATACATGTAAATAAACTAATAGGAGATAAACGGTTGTAACCGTTATTACTCCTTATAAAGGGTACGTGTTGATCATCCAAATTAGTTTAAATTACACACACACATATAATATATATATATATATATAATTTAACATTGAAATTAAAATCACATGCAAAAGGCCTTTGATCTGCTGGGTCCTATTCGGATCCTGATCACCACGTACGATATATCGATGCACAATTGGACCACAGGAATTATCAAGGGTACGTGTTGATCATCCAAATTAATTAAAAGGCCCATCAATTAAGGATCGATGGACAATATATGGTGGCGTACTGTTTTCGCTAGGTTTGCAAACAAGTTCCTATCATCCATGCATCTTCCAGCTGTTTTAGAAATGAGTTATATATGTCAAATTTGGTGGGTCGTGTGGAAAGAGACCCACACCGACGATCTTAGCTAGCTACCTTACAAAGTTTCTAAAAGACCAAATCAACGTTCAAACTTGTTATCTGAAATAATGTGGTTAACCAATAAAAAACGAAAGAACAATGGCATATATATCTGGCTACTAGCTATATATGAAGAATTAAATAGGCACGCATGTTTCATATATGGGTGTGGTTATCTGAAATTATTCCATAAAATTACTGCAGTAGGAATGAACTAATAAGTAGATCTAGAAGCATAGAGAAGATCCAAGGACGTAATCAGCATCTTAATTAACGCTTTAATTTAGAACCAGCCTTTACTATACTACGTACGTTTGCCGTTCTTTTAGACAAATATATATTCAAACTAAGGGGTTGCTTGGTTGGTGGAATTGTATGATGCATGCGATCCTAGGATGCATGCATTCGACAGTAGATGTACTTGTTTGGTTGTCTTTTGGGTCAACCAATGTATTTTGATTATATATATATATATATATATAATTCATATAATGATGCAATAAAGTTAAATATATATATTATTAAAATATTATATAATATATATTAATTTTTTAATGTATATATATTAAAATTTAACTTTATTGCATCATTATGTGAATATTATACGAAATATATATATATATCATTAAATTATTTTAATGTGAACATTATATTAAAATATTATATATAATATATATGATATTAAAATATTATATATATTATTCATATAATATATATTAAATTTTAATGTATATATATTAATTTTTAACTTTATTACATCATTATGTGAACATTATATGAATAATATATATATTGAGATTAAAATAATATAATGATTTTATTGAGATTAAAATAATATTCACATAATTTTAATATTTACATAACTTTATTGAATATATTTTAATATATTCATGGAGTGTATAATAGATACATCGCAAATGGGTGTATCGCATGAAACGGTCATTTTTATTAATTTCATATGATGCATCACTTTAATCTCAAAATGCATCATATGATACATGCTTCATCTAATGTATGAGTCAACCAAACAAGGGAACGTCCGTTCAGAGTGCATCGCTCTTGATTCAAGCAACCAGGCCCTAAAATTCATCTTGATTAATCAACCAACCATATTTGTACGTACATGCATGCTAATTAACTATATATCTGTTGTATTAAATGATTCAGGTGATCATGAGTGCTAGCTAGCTGCTGATTCGCCGTACAGAAGGCTTCTTCATGCAACGCATCATATATATATATACGTGCACATATAATTACAAACATGAAGATTCATACAACTGCCAGAATTATATATGCATGGAACTTGTCATTAATTAGAAATATCTCAACATCATCAGTTATAAGTTATAATCTCACTGAATCTCTAGAGCTAGGATTGTCAGTCTCTATCACACGAAAAGTGAGCTATATACGAAGCCAAAATGTGGTATATATATATAGGCTTTGGGATAAAAGGTTTTAAAGACTGTACATTGCGCTAGGCTAGCGTCGCATCTCCCTGATGTGATCTACGTGGGTTGGTGGTTCGAACACTTGCAGGCTGATACTGATCGAATTGTCGCCATGCATGGCGACCTGATGAATATATTGAGCCAAGAAAAATAACATGAGTGATCATAGTCTTGAGCGCATGATCGATCTTCATTGATGATTTAATCAAACATTAATGCATGCATGTCTAATATATTAAGCGCGCAGTAATTAGAATCCTTCCTTCTTGACAGTTTAATTCACTTTTTTTCCCCCGAATCCTGATCAATTAGCTGCAGGTTATGCCTTTTAACTATCTTAATTATCTACTGTCATGAAAAGAAGATATATATGATCACCTATAAATATATGATAGTTCCTAGCAATTAATGAAGATGTACATCAATTGCCGACAAAGTTCTATCTTAATTTGTGAGGAGAAGTATGAAGGAGACTTCGCAGCGGTACATTAAAGGAAAGAAGGAAATTAAGAGAAGACAAAATCATATCTCCGTCCTTATGACCAGCTAGGGAGGGGAGGGCCCTATATATTTGTGTGTGTGTATCTCATTTCTCATTGGAATATTTTCGTGCGCGTACTAGATTCCCACCGACAAAACAAAGAAACAATAGATGTCTCCCACTGAATCATTATATCGATGACCACAAACTTAACCCTTTGCATGGCAACTTCTGAATGTGTCCTATTAACTTTAACTCTAAAGATATAGATAGGCTTGAAAATGTGGCATTGCATATCATAGATTAGTCATTACTTTGGTGGAGTTTGGAACAGGCGTATGTGTGTGTGTGGGTGTGTGTTTATATATATATTCTTACTTAACGAAAAAGCTAAGGTCCTTTTCCATTAAGATCTAGTTTGATCTTTGCCGCAATTGGGATCGAGTTTAGCGTGTATATGGGTTACTTACTTAGGTCTATATAAGTGGAAAATAAGTATACATATGTGTTGATGCTATTCTTCATCATGTTTTCTTCGATGATCAGCAGAAATATAGAGACTGATCGATCATCAGGCAGTACTAGATTAATTATTAATTATTCCACCTAGAGTACGTGTATGTGAAGATGCCTATAGATATATGATGGCTGGTGTCACGTACACTAAGATTAAAGGAAATGTCGCATGCAAGTTGCACAAAGGGAAATGTCTGCTAGCTGCTTTGTCGACTAGCAAAAACGTGTTTTCTTTGTTCAAGCATGCATCATGAGGGCTGCATGGAATGGAATGAGCCACTAATGTCCTTAGCTGGAAATATGCGTGCTATATGCAACCACCCTAAGCAAACACAAAATAGGACAACGTACTCCAGGTAATTAATTATATAAGAAGCTGAAAAGGAAAAAAGAAAAAGAAAAGAAAGGAGTATATATATATATATATATATATATATATATATATATATATATATCGATCATTCTGATTGCATTATGATGTGCTATATATAGAGAATAGAGTACGTGCTTTTTGCTTCCAATTAACCACCTTGTTAGTATATATATATTCTCCCCAGCTTAATTTGCTTCCCAATATTACCACCAAACTATTTATTTATTATCAACTCCAAACTATATATCTCGATCGTGCCTCTATCGATCACGATGATCGATGCTTAATTAGGTTCAGTGTCCTCTCTAGATCTGCAACAATCCTATTAATTAAACGAACATCAGCCCGACGCGCGCTGGCAAGAGGTGATTGCATGGGTGTTACATGGTCCCAGCTCGATCGCTCGAGGCGGTCGAGCAATGCTGATGATCGATCAGTTGATGGTACCGATCAATCGATCACCCCCGCCCGGCCGGATATATATCTGCATGAGTTCTTGGCCTGTGTACGTTTGTCCAGTAGTGCCATCGATCTGGGACATGGTGAACATGGTGTGTTCTACTATATAGCTAGCTAGTTATCTCTTGAGAAGAAGTTATGTGATCGATTGATGCAAATCTAGAGATGGAAAGGGAGCCCTTGTGGGATGTCCCCTGCTTCCTAAACTAGACCATAAATGGACCCATTTCATTTACTATCAGTCTATGATCGATCATTGACTCATTAATTGTGTGGGTTGGCTCTAACTAGCTAGTTGCGCTGATCAATGCAAGAAAAAACAGAGCAGCCAAAGCCCAAAGGGCTCGTAAGCGTGTGGTGTACGTGGATTGCAAGAAATGACCTCATAAGCATAAATAACCATGCATATAGGTATGTATGGAAGTTGCCTTTGTCCTATAATAAATGAAGCTAGTCCTCATGACCTAGCTAGGACATCCCTAAGCTATGTAAGGACCATTATATATATAGCACCATATTTAAAGTTCTCAGAAAGTTGGGCCTTTGTCCTTTGACGAACAACTAGGGGTCCCCTTTTAAGATGTTACATGAGAATATATATATTAATTGCTAAAGTAAGGACCATGCACATTGGCCATGCGGGCATGCAGTACGTATATATGTTCATCCTTGCTTAACCCTAGTAGCTAGTGAGCAATCCTTTAATTCTTTACTAGACCTGTCAAACATGCATCCATTGTGATTGAGAAGACCTCATACACCTTTCTTATTAGACAATCTAAGAATGCATCATTGAGCTTAATTAATTAGTGTGCCCCAGCCGTAAAGTGATTTGTCCTTTCCTACAATAATATTTATCTTCACGCCGATTAGTATTAAATCTGCTAATTAATCAGGTGTCCTTTTCCCTGATATTATTCTTTACCAACCAAATCTTCCTTTGGGCAAGCAAAAATAGCAAATGTATGTAGGTATATATCAGCTTTGTGGAATTAATTCATTGCCTCCAATATATATTTTCGATGCCGATCATTAGACATTGGTATATATAGAAAACTTATAATGCTCAGCCTCCAAATTTCAAGTTTTCATGCACTAATTAATTGTTATGAAACATCAACAAGTATATATATATATATATATATATATATATATATATATATATATATATATATATATATATCTACTCAAGGTGTCAATTATTATATATGCGCCAAAATTCCAAATGCTGATCCTTTAGTTAATTTGAAGGATTAAAAAAAATGATAGTTCATGTACGTACTTAATTACGTAGACAACATCCATCTCATGCAATGCATGCATCTTCCCTGATGATGGTTTTGACGACGTCTTGTACGTATGTACAATTCAAGCCCTTGAAAAAAATTCTCATGAAAAGGAATTGGAGAGTGACGCATAACGTAATATGGCAATATAACTACTAGCAACTAGCTATCTAGCAAACATTTCAACATCATGCATCATTTCCCCTTCAATTGACGTGCACTTATATAGTTATATACTATATGCATTAAGCCTCCGCAACTACTCTTTTTATCATATACGCTACTGTCTAAATCAACTGTGTCGGTGAACCTACATGCCATTACTCTAACTAAAGAATTCAATGGCATGATCGTTTAATGGTGATGTTTTCTTATTCGGTACCTACTAGCTACTGTTTATATTCTATATATTATAAGAACTTAATTAGGTTGGAAACAAGAAATGATGTATTCCTTAACCAGGAACAGTACATATTCCCCATTAATATATAGCTGATTCTAGTTACGTACGTGAACTTCAGAATACTGTATGGGATATCCATAATTTATGTAAACACCTATATATGGCGAGTCAACTAGGATAAGCTAATTATAGTTTTTAAGGACCCTAATGCTGGATAAGTAAATCTCACTCTCACTCGAAAATTAAACGAGACAAATAAGCTTACAAAAAATAAACCCAACTCTTTTTTATTTTAACGAAATAAGATATTGTTAAAGAATAAACTCCACCAGCATGCAGCATCGACATCCACCAACGATGCTATATTTATGGTTGATTTACACACGTAATCTAACTTATTTCTCTTTAGCTCTTGAGACTTAATGGCACTTGTAATTAAGAAATTAACTAGGTGATTTTTATTAGAGCCTAGCTAGGGACTTATAATTAGGGAGTAAAAATTAGGGATGGCAGCGGGGCGAGTTTGGGGCGGGTTAGCATAATCCAAAACCCATCCCACGTAAAAAAATGACCCCCAAATCCATACCAAACCCATGCGGGTTTGTATACCCCATCCCATCCCCTTTTAAAATCCAACCCACATAACTCATCCCTGCCCAATCCCATATAATTTCACTGGAGACACGACATAATGTAATATTAAAATAAAAAAATCACATATTATAAAAAAAGAAAAAGAAAATCCTCCTGTTTGTCTCCCACATGTAGATAGAGTTTTAATTTTAAAAAAAGAAACATAGGTAGAGTCCGGATCGGAAGTCGGAATATTTATATGATGCGTTCCTATAATACTTAATTGTACATCTATATAGCACAAGTATTTAAGTATATATATATATATATATATATATATATATATATATATATATATATATATATATATATATATATATATCGGGGCGGGTTCGGGTTTTTTAAACCTAAATTCAAACCCGTCCCAAATCCATTCGGGTTTAACTTGACTTTCCCGCATCCGTTCCAAACTTATTTAGGTTTATTCCAAACCCATATTATTAGGGATGAGTTGCTGCAGGAACAGCTTAACCGCCGCATTGCCAAAAATAGGAAGGATGGATATTTATCTCCTCGGAGATGGTGGTGACGTACGTGGGGGCTGGGAAACAAGTGCATGTAATCATTTCCAGAATCCACCTCGAGATTTACGTGCGATCCAGCTGCGAAAGGGAACCTCGTAGTTCACACGTACGTGGAAGTGGGCACGTGCGCGTCCTCTAGCCGCCAATAACGGCCGAGTCCCGTCACCGTCAGAAGCTGACCGCCACTGTGAGCTGTCGCTCAATTGTTGTGGACGATTCAACGGCCTTTTGGGCTTACACGTGGCTATGGGGGACTACCGGTTTGATAACGACCACGTCACTGATCCCGTTAGCGATGACCAGCCGTAAGATTCCTCGGATGCACGAATCTCGAAGCCCGGATGCATAGATTTTAGCGGGAAGATCTGTATGGCACTCATTTAAAGAGACGATACTCATATATATATATATATATATATATATATATATATATATACTAGCGTTTACCCGTGCCCCTGGCACGATAGAGGGGCACGGTAAGGGGCACGGTAGGGCACGATGCTCTCAAAAACAGACATGCTAGTAGCACTGCTAGTGTTTACTCATGCCCCTGACACGGTTAGGCACGATGCTCTCAAAAAATGTATCGATTGTTTTCATACATTTTAAATTATACTTAAATTATACTTAAATTAAGTTTTCCAAAGACCGTGCCCTGGCACGGTTGGGCACGGTTCTCTCTCTCATATACCCCCGACCCCTTCCTATTAATACTAATCTATTTAAAAAATATTCTCCCGAATGATGCCCGATTTAAATTTATTTATGTTTTTTTTAGTCATGTGACCTAACACGGGCATCCATCAATGAAGCTCTCCAGAAGTACATTTATATGTTTAGATTACTAATGACACACCAATAAAGAAATCTACATGGTAAAACAAATAACAGTGGCAGACTCATTGGAGCTTTTGGAATAAAAGTTCAATACATCCACATATAAAAGCCAGTTATAGATGCTATCTCTTTGCTCATTCCCTGGCACGGAATTTATTTGTCAAAGTTTTTGGTTTATAGTTCTCTTTCTTGATCATAAGATTTTTTTTTATTGATTTTGCTAGTTGAGATTATTTTACGATAATGACTCACATGTTCTAATAATAGATGATGTGATTAGGTTTACTTTCATTTGGATTCCTATTTATTAATTTCATTTAGAATTAAAAGGTTTAAATGCAATGTCCATAGGTAGTAGATAAATCAGTTATTTTAACTGTTCATTTTTTAAGTAAATGAATAGGTAGGACCCTTGATCAAAATTCTATTATCATAACTGGGATCATTCATTTGAATTCTGATTGACAAAATGTATTCCATACCATTTCAATGAAGCAAGTGGAATTTAATTTTTTTGAATTCTATTATCATAACTGAGATAATTCTATTATCATAACTGAGATCAAATAGCATAATGTATTAGGAAGTGAAATTTAACTTTTTCCAATGAAACATGAAATTACCATATATTCCATACCATTTCCTTCTCTATTCCATTAAAGATTCCCTCCCCTCTCTCTCTCTGATAGGGCACCAAGAAAGCACCGAACTAAACCTTTTAACCTTAATATCAGTATGATGTTTATTCTATTAGCAATATTCTGCTTTTTTTTACAGCCTACTCTCTTTTTTGATCATGCAAAAGAACCTCAATGCAATATTCTAACAAAACTTTTCAGATAAGACCAAACGCTGCAATCAAAAATTAAATTGGGACACATAAAGCATAGGACTCCCAACATCTTGGATGGATTGTTCTATCAAATAGATTTCATTGCAGCCAAAGTTTAATCATGTCTCTATAGATAGTTTTCTCTCTCTCAAATAACTTCTAATAGCAGGTAATTCGATCAGCAAACCCAGTCCCCTCCACGGCAACTGATCGACAGAAACTGCAAGAACAGAAGAGAACGATGATTTACATAAAAGACACACAGAGTAATATTGATAAGACGTGAAAAGTGCACAAATCACCCTTTTAACTAGGTCTCGTTAGTCTCCGAGCAATGCTATTTTGATTGTCTTTTCCCCATTTCAGGCTTAAAGACCCTCAACGAAGATTAGATCAAGTTTGGTGCTAAAACGAACAAATAAAGAACCTGCTAGGAGCAAAAGAGCAAAGGAGCAAAGATGAACCATCTTTGACATCAAAACTGTACCTTCTCAGGACGAATCAGATGATGTACCATATATGGTTGGAAAGCTCTTGAAGTCTAGATTCCAGAACTTTTTACGGTTCGTGATTTGGAGTTTCCTAGAGGAAGATATGCTATTTTTAGTACAGAGGTGCAGAAGAAGCAGTTACGGAAAACAAGATCGATCTCATCCAAAAGGAGATCGATCTCCTTGGGCGCTGCGGGAAAAATAGAAGGAAATTGACTAATCCGAGTTAGGGTTTGTCTTAGGCTATAAATAGCCTTATTTGGGGGCGTTTTGGCAGCCTTCCATGGCCGAATTTTCTTCATCTCTTAGGGTTTCTCTTAGTTTTTTTTCCACAAATTAGGTTAGATCTTTGGTGGAAGATCTATGGGTGGAGCGCGGCGACAACCTTCATCGACGGATCTCCTTCCTAAGATGAGTAACTAATCTCTAGCCTAGGGATTTTTATAATGTATTAGAGAATCTTTCTAGGGACTTTCATGGATCTGAGCATGAATTCTTTTAATGGTTTTTAATGGAATAATCTTTTATTGTCATATCTATTGGTAATATTTATTATGGTGAATGGATTGTTTGTTCTTTGTGCCCTAATTTCGGTTTGTCTTGTCTCGGTTTTTCCGTGGGTATACAGCCGGATTTTGTGAAAACTCAAAACATAAAAGTTGTAGATCTCTTCCTTAGCTTTCCACCGAATCTTGAATCATCTTGTTTCGAGTTCGGATGTGAAAGTTACGCAGAGATTACGATCGATGGTTTTGAGCATTGCATGTTAGAGGCTAGGATTAGGCCTTTTCCAAGATGCTTTCATGCTAGAACCATGTTAGATCTTTGGATTGGATTCTAAACCCTAGATTATGATTGTAGGAGTGCTAAAACCACTACCTTAATGCTAGAACCATTAAGACCTATGATTATAACCTACAATTCGTTCTTTATCTTTATTGATTAGGCGATCTCAAAGTGCTAGAACCACTTTGATTATTCTCATACCAATTATCCGCTGATTTGATCTTCGTTCCGATGAAGACTTCTTACGAATCTTTGTTGAGCGGTAGGGGTTCTAGCCATTCACCTATCGACTTGTTAAAACCATTAACACCTTTTGAATTGCTTTTATCCTAGGAAGACCTAGTTAGTTCTTTATTACTGATTAGAAATCTCTTGGCCATTTATCCTATTATTATTCAGTTGAGTTTAATCTGAGTTAAGAGTAGTTTAAAAACCAAAAATCATTTCCTTTACCAATTTTTTGATTTAGAACTATACGAGGTAGTTATACTTAACACTTCTTTTCCCTGTGGATTCGACTCGTACTCATTGCTATCTACCCATAAAGTAGTTGGTTAGTGATTCGGATTATAAATTTCTAATTTTGACGTACTTGTTAAGGTAACGACACTTTTCAAGGCGTGTCAAATATTCACAAATACGGAACACATACGCATGCATTTACTTTATGCATTTCAAGAGGATATATTTCACACAAACAAATATCTTTAAATGCTAGGATATGGTTGATCAAGGTTTGAAGCTCATAGTAAATGCAATCACTCTAAACTATTCTAAAAAGAGAAATTCATTATCAAAAAACCAATTAAGAACATGGAAGAACCCAATATCAACAAACCTACGAAACAATTCTCACAATGAATGGAAGAACACAATATATCTCAATCAGTAGCCCATCCTTGAGGAGCAATCTGACTTATTTAATTTTGAATAGTATTAATAATAACTAATAACAAAGTCGTGATATTCAAAGTTGGGAAGCAGACACTTTAAAAAGCAGTTTCACATTTAAAAAGCAGTTTCACATGCCCAAAAAACTGGTCTTTAATCATGTGAAGAAAGTGATTAGCCACATAACAAAGATCAAACTGCAAGCAATGATCAAACTGAAATTAAAACCTTATAACCTTCTAGAGCATCATATTTATATGAATTTCAACTTTTTGGGAATTTCAGAGTAAAAGACAACCCAGAATCTGAAATTCACACAAACCATATGCAGATGAGGTTCCCAAACCAAGTTGAATGAATCAAGATCATATTTTCTGCAAAAGAGTCAAACCCCCCTGCTTCATAAGCCTTAACCAAATAAAACCTACTATAAAATTTCTTAGAAATCAATAAGCGATGACTTAAAAGTCTAATAAAGAAATCTGAAATTCAGATTCTGAAATTCAGATAGGAGTGTAGTTGTTACCTTTTAATTTACAAAAAAACGCTTAGTCATACAATAAAAAGCAGTAGGGCATGCCCAAAAAACTGGTCTTTAATCATGTGAAGGAAGTGATTAGCAACGTTTCATGCTTGTAGTGCCCCTCGCTTAAACAGTAAAGAGAGCTTGAGCTACAGTATAGTTTGACACGAAGAGCCTATCAAAACACCACAATTTTAAAATTCATGAGCATATAGTATTTTGAGAGGGTGCTGATCGAATTACCTGCATATCACAAGAAAGATGAAAGATTCAATACACAGTGTGGTGCTGATCATATAGCCTATCAAAACACCACAATTTTAAAATTCATGAGCTGCAGTATATAAAATCATGTGCATTTTATTACGCGATCGAGGATATCCGATTCAAATTATACCCGAATATCAAACGATTGAGATAAAACAACGTGTAAGGGAGTAGTGGGGTGGGGTAAGAAAGAGAGAAAGAAAAAGCAAAGGTATGGCCAGGTCATTTTATTATGACTAAAGATTTGTGTACATGACCACGTGATACATTACATATTATTCTACGATGGACTAGATCAATCAATCGGTATCTCACTATCGATTTGAGAACATATATATGCAATATCATGCTCTGATCCATGTACAAAAAATCACAACTCTTTCATTATACATATTCTGAACTATATATCTAACTCGTTTGTAATTAAGAACCAAAATTAAACTATCTATATATATTAGGTAGCTGGTCTTAAAAGTAGACAACTTGTTGACAAGAAAGGCCAACAATATATCACATGTAATATCGCGACGATTTTTTTATATATATATTGGCAAGAATTAAAAGCTGGTTTGAGAGGCCATGATCTGAGATCCAGGAGATATGCTTGCTTTGATCACACCTCAACATCATCGATGGTACTCTACGGCTGTCTAATACATCACTATAAACTGATCATTTTCATTATTGGATATAAGATCATAATTAGTTTACTTTTAGTATATTGTATTAAACATAACAAATTGTGTACAATACTGTAACAGCACGGCAATTGCTTCAATGCAAATTGGCAAGTTGATTTCTTAGTTTCTCCAACTACAATACTACATACTACATGAGAGAAGTGTATTATGACGTAATATGGAAAAGCTACTGAGTCAAATATTGTTTTGAGTAATATCAATGGCAAAAGATGCATTAACCTACCTTAACTTGATTAATAAGCAAATAACTGGAAGTTTGCTTAATTATCGAGAAATTTATGTCAAGGTTCTACGAGTATGAGAATAGGACATTGCGCCATACACGTACATGGCTATGGAAGCAATAATAGATGGAGTACTCGAAAGATCACGATTCACGATCACCATCACGGCCACGAAATCCTCATCGCCTGTCGCTGGCCTTAATTATGTGCCGCACACATCACAATAAGCATCCTCTACCGCGCGCGCGACAACCTCGCGCGGCGGAGGCAAAACAGTTCGGCTATTCGACAATCAGATCGATATGAACGTGAAGATCTCTTTCAGCCAGCCTATATATATGCATCATGCTGATGATTTTATGTCAAGCTAGAGGTTACAGCATTACATCATAGCGCTGATCAATACCTTATGGCAGGCACATTATATATCATAGTTTTCTTACTCAAACACACTCTTTATTTAGGCTCATATAATGTGCAATTAAGTTTCTCATGCAACATATATCCAGAAAGAAAAGAAAGAGATAAAGTGCTTTACCTTTACATGCAAAAAGAAAATCAATTAATTGGCGTTTATGCCTCTAGGAAGGAAATATTTGCCCATAATGCCGGATACCTTTTTCTTAAGGCATTTAGGCCATAATATATTTTTTTATTACTAAAATGCCCTTTCAAGATTCCCAATATATCTATCTTTTACATTAACTATTCATATTTTCGGTGACTGTTCATATTCCCAGCGAAAATTAAGTTACTTTCCATGATTACGGAAAGTAAGTCGATGATGAAATCGTGGAAAGTAAGTTGAGTTACTTTCCAGATTAACATAATGGAAAGTACCTAGTAACTCAAGCTACTTTTCACAATTATTACATTACTATTCATAATTATTACAAGTTACTTTTCATAATCCAGATGTTAGTACAATGGAAAGTAACTTATCACGATTACGGAAAGTAACTTGAGCTCTCGATGATGAAATCGTGGAAAGTAACTGGAGTTACTTTCCAGATTAAACCAATGAAAAGTAACTAATGGAAAGTAACTTGAGTTATTTTCCACAATTATTACATTATTATCCACAATTATTATATTATTATCCACAATTATTACATTATTATCCACAATTATTACAAGTTACTTTTCTCATGTAAAGTAACTTGAGTTCTCGATGATGAAATCGTAAAATAACTACAAATATTGGAAAATGTTTTTCCCCCACACAAATTGAAAAAAATTGAAAATGAATTACAAATATTCAAGCATTTTTTCCTATTTCTTTAATATATTTTTCCATGATTTTCTACGGATTTTCATGCTTTTGCCGGCCTTTTCTCTGTCTTCTCACCCCTTCGCTGGGTCGTCGTCCCCGAAGGACGTCGCGACCATCGCGAGGACCGATGACAGATGACAAAGGCGATTTCGGGATTGGTGAGCTCGGGATCGGGACGAAGAGTTTGGGATTGGGACGGTGAGCTCGGGATAGGGATCTTCGGGGGATCGGACGGCGAGCTCGGATCGCGATCGGACGGTGGAGCGCTTCGCGACAGGTGGGATGGGTCGGGGAGATGATCGGACGTGATGGATCGGATGGCGGCGAGCTCGGGGAGATGACAGGGTGACAGACGGCGATGGGATACGTGGAGAGCCATCCGGATCGGTGACGGGGAGCTGGGGAAGGAGGTGCCGATGGGGATCAACGACGGACGACGACAGTGAGATCGGGATCGATGATGAGCTGGATCGACGGCGACGACGAGATGGCGATTGGCGTTGGACGGCGAGCTTGGGATCGGCGTCCGACGACGAGATCGGGCCCGCATGCCAGCCGTCGGGGGGAGGGGGCGCGGGGGGCCGCCGGCTTGGGGGGCCTAGGGGAATATAGGGGGCTTGGGGGGGGGGGGGGGGGATATAGGGGATTATAGGAGGGGTATTTTGATCTCGTAATGATATGGACCTATTGCCTCGTTATATTTTTTTTCAACCCCATGGACCATTCTCGCAAAGAAAATTTGGGTGGAGGCCAGCCCTATGCAATGATGGCAAGTTACTTTAAAAAGAAGAAGAAGAAGAAGAAGAATTAAGGAGCATGCACACTCAAAAGTTTGAAATAATTTATTGACAAGAACACAAAAGGCTTGTCTCGCCTTTTAAGTCTTGGTGTTGGCCTCATGGCCTACTTGATTTAACCTATAGTGTCTTTTCGCTTAGTGGTGGAACATTGCAATCAAGCTTTAATTCTTCACCGGCTTGCATCATTGGCTTGCTAGGGTTGAGGGAGAGAAACTGCAGGATGAACACAAACCTAATTTTTAACTTAATTAAAATAACATAACGCCTAAAGATCTCATAGATCTTTCCTTCGAATTAACAATCGGAGCAACATGTGGTGTACGTTTAATGTCGATTGGATGATCGAACAGGCTTATAGGTTTTTTTTTATTGCTAAAGGTAGAGGTGGCTACTCAATAGTACAACTTGAATAGATACATACATATATATATAGATAGATCGAGTGGACCAACTTGATCGGATGGAAAAGATGAGCATTAATTAATTGTTAATTATGCTACTGGCATATCCTTCATGATCTCAAACAACAAGCTTCTTTTGTGTAAAATAAGACAACAGTAATAATTAATTAATCAGGTGAGCAATAATTCTAGTTTACATATGCAAGACAATTAATAAGTACGTACGTAGTAAATTAATCGCATGCTCTTGATAGTTTTCTGCCATTTTCACATGCATGCCGACGCGCCAACTTGGAATAAATATAAACAAACAAGATGTTCATGATGAGGAGGATGTTCATGAATCTCTAATAGAAAAAAAAAGAACGGTAGAGATCACTAACAAAGATTCATGTCTTATTCCAAGTGATAACAGATACAACGTAGATGTTTCTATATATGAGGTGTACTGAAGCAGCTGTAGCCATGCAGAAGTCGTATCTATCTCTGGCTGGCTAATAATTACTCACGGCAAAGTTGGGCATCTAATCAGTCAAATTAATTAAAGGGCCACGGGCCATTTGGGCCCAGTACGTACGTGTAGACATCACTACAATCACTCATCGATCAGTAGTGTTCCTTCCTAGCATTATGGGTGGGGGACCTTCATCTGTCAATGCCACGAAAAGAACGTTACAGATCACTGAAGCTAACACGCATGAATTGGCCTGCCTCAATAAGACACTAGCAAGCATGCAAAGAACTTAATTGTGTGGGCAACCAATTATGGAGAGACCCAATGAGGATTTGGCATCATGCATGGATGTATCCATCCATCCAACTGATGAGCCTAACGAGTTTCAAGTGGGAAGGAGTTCGGTCCATGCATGTCTTCATCAAACATTAGTAGTAGTAGCAGCTAGGGTGTTTAATTCAAAGTGTAACATATATGCATGCTGAACTCATGAATATGGCATGCATAAATGAGAAAAACTCTCAGTGATTTTTTTTTATCAAAATTATTATATTCAGCAGTTTGTTGTTTGGGATCAAGAACTGAAGAACAATGAAGCGTGAAAATTATGTTTTAACTTTTCGGAATGATCAGCATATATATATATATATATATTGCTTAAGAAGGCACAAGAAATGAGAAAGGATTCCAATGTAAGTTAGAAGGCTTTTGGGGTTTTCTTTAAAGTTTAAAAAAAGCCCAGCCCAAAGCTGAAGCACTCGGCCCATCAAATTTGGGCTACGGTTTACTCAGGGTCATAGGCCCATTAACGGCAACTCTGTGAAGTCTGAAAGACTGGAATTAAAGGAGGAGAAGACAGAAGAAAGAACTGGATCAAATGACGTTAGAAAATAATTTCAAGTCATTAACTCACTTAATTTCTGATCGATCCATCGGACATAAATTTGCCTTTTCAATTCAATTCAAAATTTTGAGTTTTGGAACTGATGAATCATTCGAATTCGAGTCCAAACATAAAGGGACCTATTAGAATATGTTTTACGTGATTAATCCATAAAAGATAAAACAAGTTGCATGAATCCAGATGGATCAACAACATAAGCACTATCCGTTTTGCATGAATAGAGAGAGCAACAAAGTTGGTGAAAATTTTAGTATTGGGTTTGGTTTTATATATATTCATAGACCCTAGATACTAGCTAGCTAGAACTAGTTTGGAGAGCCACAACTTTTAAAGATGCTTTACTTATGAATACTTCTACTAGAATTTACCATCATGTGCCTTGTGGATGAAGAACCCTATTCCTTTTCTTGGCAGCTAAACAACTATTGTAACTCATCAACATTGCTGTCAGATATATCAATCCAGAGGACCAAAAGCTCCCAATTTGGCAAAGAAGGTCTGTGAGAACTCATTGTGCGGAGAGAGAGAGAGAGCTCTAGAGAGAGAGAGAGAGAGAGGGAGTTTTGCTAGCTTTTGTCTTCCTATATATATATATATATATATAGTGGCTGTTGGTTGCATGTCTCCTTGAAGTCTCGCTCATGTCTTTCTTATTTGGAGAACTTCGTGGCCTTATTTTAGTCAATCAAACCTTCAACCTAATCAGGTCTTCTTCCTAAGATCAGCCTTGTCTAGCTCTCCCCTGGTCTCCAGAGGATAGTATATATAAATACAAGGATGTTATAGACATCTAAAAGCCATTGTTCTCAAAAAGCTTCTCAATAAGGATCCGTTTTCCTACAGCCCTTTCGATTTTGGGAGACAATATAAACATCACATTGCATCAGTATGTCTCCTAGACTGGCCACTAATTAAGACTTTTACTTCATTAGACTCTTTAAACATAGCCATTTGGTGTGAATGCAGACTAACCTGATAAGCTGGCACTAATTGTAACCATATATGCATAGAACCCAATATTTCTCTTGGAGATCAAATCCAGGATCCTGCACTAGAAAAATTATGGATACTAATATCTTTGAACTAGCTTTCAGTCTAACAAACTAAATCATAGCTGCTTGTATTATAGAGATGATGTCACCTTGTTGGCTTGAGTGATCTCCAGAAGGATAGACAAAGATTGAGATAAGATGTATAATGGTAGCTAGTAGGATCAGAGACAAAACATGAGTTATCCTTTACTTGCCATGTAAACAGAAAACTGACACCATTTTTAACTTCACCAATCATCCCAAATAAAAATCTAGCTGATAGCAAGGAAAGGGTGATTTTGTAACTTTATAGATAGTCTAACATCCATATATAAATGCACAGCTAGGACATCACACTGCAGTGTTCTTTTTCAATTAAAGATGGGCATGGTTGATGAGCATGATCTGTTTCAGTAATTAGTTTAGGCTAGCTAGCTGATCACAATGCAAACTATATTCGGAAGATATTTCGCACTGGCTGATCGGATGAAAGCCTTGTTGTTGAAAGCTCTCTTCATGGTTTTAGCTACATATGAGGAATATATCTATCTAGCTAATGGCAAATAAGAACCATAAGTTCAATATATGTGATCTTCGCTTTGCAAAAGTATCCACAAACAACTAATTTTGGGACACATGGACAACACCTTAATCATGGGCTTCAAGATGGACCATCCAATTAGCAAACACCATGAATAATCTACTCAAAATTACCCCCCCCCCCCCCCTAACCACCCAACATGCATGCTACTAAACAAAAGAAAACATTGTTCATGCCTTGCAACAAAAAACTTCCATGGAAGTAAAAAAAAATAAAAAAATCGCATGATCTCCGCCACAATCCCTGTTTTATGAGATCGATCTCTTCAGCTAATTAAATCTGTTGACAAGAGATCTTGAGATACTTTGAACTTGATGATTAGAGGCACTACTCCACGAGTTTAATTAACTTGATCAATATTATTGGCTTATAGTGTGAAAGAGACCACTTCCTTTTTGTCATGAGAACCAACTGAAACTGATAGAAAGGCAATAGGAAGTACTGACCATTAGCTAATCCACCACCTGCCAACTTTAGGTGGCCTGCCTTATATCTTTCCTGTTACTCTATTCGTTATTCTCACGTTAGAGTATTGAGAAAGGTGGTGGATCATCGTCTTCTCTCCTATAGCTAGCTAGTTGGGAGTTGGGAGTTGGGAGTTGGGATGGGAGAACAAGACTATTCACCTTCTTCGTCTACAGATAGCAGTGGTGTTCCTTTGATTCCGATGGCATCCGTTTGTGAATTTAGGAGTGACTTGAGTACAGATCTAAGGCTTGGGATTGGCATACCAGCATCTCCTCTACAGGAAAATACCTTCTGTTCTAACAGCAGGTATATATATATTTACACCAAATGCAAATCGATCAGGACATGAATATTGCTTCTTTTATGTGTTTTTTTCTTTCTTCTTTTCCTAATTCTTTTCTTATCTTTTAGTTCAGTATAGGACTAATTAAGTTTCATATCCATAGGTAGGAATTAGGATCCTGCATCTTCCCCTGAATTAATATTCAGAGTACAAATTACTTAATTTGTTCTTTGCATGCTATCCTCTTACCGGCCTATATATGAAGCAATTGAAAGAGACCACTTCCTTTTTCCTCTTCAGTTGCATGCTTTTTAACAGTACCCTAGACTTGTCATATGGATATATATCAAAAATTTTGTCAAAGTTATTGTTAATTTGCGTATGCAATTTCTCTGATCATTGCCTATCTTCTTCTTGTTTAATTCATGCATGGTTAATTTCTCCAAAGGTTTTTCTATGTTCAATAACCTGCCAGAGTGCCAGTACTCAAGTGATTCTATATATCAAAGATGCTTGTGTTTTAAGCAAGCAATATCTTCTGATCTCCTAGCTATAGGGATAGGGACCACTATTTTTCCAGTTGGCCACCAATCAAGAAACATCTCAGGAACACTCTTGAGAAAGAGAAAGAGAAAGAGAAAGGAAATCAACAACATGCATCAACCTTCTTCGTAAAGGTCTATATGGAAGGAATTCCTATAGGAAGAAAAGTGAATCTGCTAGCACACAATGGCTACGACGGCATCATAACAACACTTTGCTGCATGTTTAGAACCACCATCCAAGGTGAGCAAGACCACTACTAACTGTATATATATTTTGGCCTAGCAGTTATATATATCTTGTTATATATAACCATAGTCCTTCATTGCTCTTAATTTAAACACTTTAATGCAGACCCTAATCTTGGCTTAGAGCCCTCCAGAAAGGCTCATGTCCTCGCCTATCAAGATAAGGAAGGAGACTGGATGATGGTAGGAGATGTCCCTTGGGAGTAAGCTTCTTAACTAACATCTTATTAGTCTGTGTATAAATACTTTCATTTCTTTGTTTTGATCAGCCAAATCAATCTTGACATGTTTATTGATGTTTTTGCAGGTTTTTCTTGACCACTGTCAAGAGATTAAAGATCATCAGGCCAGATTGGTGCTAATCCTTTATTTCTTCCTCCATATCTTGTTCATACTTAATTCATAGGATGAGAGGACATATATTTATTTAGGTATTGCAACTGAGAAAGAAGAGGAGTACAGGCAACAAGAAGATAGATTTTTTTTTAGGTTTTCTCTGTGTTGCGTAGCTGGTATACCCGTGCGAATACTCTTTTCTTGAAGAATTCTCACAAACTCAAATACAAAAATCTAATTTCGCCTGTTCTTGAGATCATCATTTTTACTTTCTTAGCAAGATTGAAGATTATTGCTCTGATCTCTGCATTAATTCTGGATTTTACCACCGATGTATACTGCACACGGTTTAATTTGGAACAAGCTAGGATTTTTTGTTTCGTTGGGCCCAAAAAGAAGATCTATTCTCAGTCAAAGTACTGATGAGAAGTGAAAAGGTATACAAAATACCCCTTTAAACAAAACTTTTAGGCATGGTTCTGGACCAAGGGCTTGAGCCCGGCCCAAAAGGGCTAGAGGCCCCCCTATCAAGCCCCAAGTAGTTTCTGCTCAAGCGCTCAAGCCCTCTGACAAAAGGCCTCGAGCCCTCTTGAACCTCCAAAGAACCTTGAACAGGGCTCGAGCCCATAAGAAAAGGGCCTTCGCCCTATATGTTTGTCGAAAGTATATAATTTAAAGCTCAGTCGTTTGCGTAACAGAACGATCAATACTGCCCCATTGAAACTTGAAGAACAAGTTCTACCAAATCTTTATGTTTTCTAAAAACTCGCAGCTTTTCAGAAAACCAAATTTGGTTCTGAAGCACAGAAAGTTCCTAGACATAACTTTTTTAAGCAACATTTTTACCGGATTACCAAAAGGCTAAAGATCAATAGCAATTACAAAAGAGCCATGATATATAGCCAACCTGTTTTTAGTTGGTTATCATCGAGGGGCGGGGGGCCGAGAGCCCCTCCTTGTCCGGCCAAACCAAGTCTGATCGGGAGATCCGACAAGGCCGTGCCACACGGTCCGCCCTACCATTACAATATCTAGAAATGTGCAAAAACAAGAGTCCGTCCTACCATTACAAGATCTAGAAATGTGCAAAAACAAGACATGATCCAAGATCTAGAAATTGACTCTTGGTCATTATAATGGACTCTGATCCCTCTGCGTGAAGCTATAATTAGCGGCGACTTTTGGCTCAAAATCTAAAACTTTTCCTTCTCCCAAGGGCCAAGGCTATAATTAATTTGGATCCTCTTATAGTCTCTGTAATGACTAAGATGATCATGATTTTTTTCATGGAGATATATGCTCAAGAGAGGATTTCTATATACAAATATACAAACTCTTCTCGTCGAACCAGTTCGGAGCAATAATTTCTAAGGTAACAAATAAACACCAATATTTCCAATTCCAGGCTTCCAGCTAATTTCATTAAAAATCTCACCAAGGATCTCAATATATATATATATATATATATATATATATCCATGGGGATTTTCTGCAACCAAGAGTCCATTATAAACTGCATCAACTTTTAACACATCGATCGATCTCCATGCATGAGGGATCAGAGGATTCTTCTCTTCCTCTTCCTAGCTCACTACTAGCTAGATGATATACATACACTACCTACACAAATTAAACATGGTCTACGACCGGTGGCCGGAGCTGCAGTCCATCGGCTTCGACTTGTCCAGCACTATGGACCACATCACATGCACATCCTCGTAGGCGCACGCCATCACCTCGCCTTGGAGGTTCATTCCATGGTGATGATGATCATGCCCTGCAACTATATAGACCACACACCCTTAATTACATATACAAAGGTATATAGATCCCCCACAAAATAGTACTAGCTAAGCGCTTGTGTTATATAAAAGCATGGCTCATGCATACATGACTTGAAGCTAGCTAGCTAGGAGACATACCTCTGGAGGGCTGCTTCTCTCTTGGAGGATTGAAGAGGGTGCAGGCCTTTCTAAAGGGGGAGGTGATGGTCCTAACCCAAGACCCCATGAGAATTCAGTTAATGCACCATGGATGATCAGTTACTATGGTCAGAATATATAGGGGAAGAGGAGAGGAGTGTTCATTTGAAGGAGGAGGCAAGATCCGAGAGATGAGCTCCATAATGGGTCCTAACTTGCATAAGCACATGGATCACATTATTCTCTTTTTGATCAGAGGAGCTTGTCGGCATACTTCGTTCTATATTGTCTTGTATGTCATGTAACGTACATAGATGCAACTATACTCTAGATTCTTTATTTATATATGGATGTACGTACGTAGTCTATTGATCGATGGTCCTTAATTTGTTAGTTTCTTTATATATAAACCTAGCTTCCTTGATGTAGGAGATTAATTAATCAAGAAAGATAAGAGTATGAGAATTAAGAACGCGTACGTAGAACTTGATCGTTGTTCAAGATACATTAAATTGGAAAAGGTCAACTAGTATTGTATTTTGATAATGAGTCTTTGGATCACAAATTGGTGAAATCATGAGCTAATTAACTATGAGTACGTAACTTCTTGTGATTATTGTGTGATTCCCAATGTATCATCATTTGGTTGATGCTTTCACTCAGCCATCGAGGTTTATTTGCTTAATTAAACCAATGCACACAGAAGTTAAAAACACTACTATCATCTAGTACATGCATTCATCTATTAAGTTCATAAGCCTGTTTTATTGAAAAAATATTACACATAATGGCATATATAGACCAGCATTAAGCATCGATAATTGGGTCCTTTGATTGATTGGTTGTGGAGTTTGGAAGGCACCCTGCAAAGCTAAACTTATTGTTCCATATAGATGGTCAATATAGTTTAAGCCTCATCGGTAGTTGTTCTGATTTATTAGTTAGACCATCAATGTGTGTATCTAATGAAACCAGTAAAAAAAACAGCATATATAGATCTAAGAGAAGCTCATATAATTTATGAGATTTCTATATTAGCTAGTTTAGGTCAAAAGGTTGTATTTAATTTATAAGTGTACTTGTATATTTTGATGCGATCAGATAAATGCCTTGAATTTATCAGTGAGTCTATATTCATCTGACCCCCCAAATGATTGCTAGTAGTTTAAGTTGGGACGTCATGTGCCATGATCTTCTCATCACTGCCAAGATGATCCCCTGCAGTTTGAATTTTAAGAAATTACTCACTTCAATCCATTTTTTTTGTTTAAAAAAAAAGAACAAGTAAAAGTAAAACCCTCCAAAATCACCTGTAAATTAATGCCTGTATCTTTCAATGAATGGTGTAGATCGATAAGCTCAAATTCATGCACATGCTCATAGGATGATCAAGAATGGCACTAACTTTCAAGAATGGCAGCAACCATGGCTTCTTTTGACTGTCCATACCTGTACTCAATAAGAGTTCCTATAAGGGAATGTGATTGTCCTTGTCTCAGTCTAAAGCTGCATGCTCACATGAAAAAGATGTGTAAAAGTGTGAAACATGGAAAGATATGTTGGGAAAGACCACAGGATATTGCCTCATCTAAAATTGGCATATGGTTGTGTGGGCTTTTGAGTTTCCCCATGTTTTAAACTGTGGTGACCCTTGGAGTTTGCTATGTTCAACACAGGATTCAAGAACCCCAGAGGAGCCCATCTTGCTTGGAAGCAAGCCTTTGGCACTCCAAAGAAGAAGCATGTGATTGCAAAATAGATTGTGCGCGGCCTATATACAACCTTCTTGGGAAGCATTGAGATTTCCCATGTGCATGCATGACAGTAGATATCAGCCACATGTGTGGCACACAGAAATTATATTTATATAAACTATAACTTATATATCTTCAAACTCTGAGGGTCACATATTAAATACTGATAATACTGGATGCAGAGTTAATTACAAGCATGTTGGCAATTGATTTATGAAGCTTCACATGAAACTCTAAGGTGTGTCTTTGTTTTATTTGGTTGGTTCTGTGAATATGAAAGAAATTTCAGGCATTATCTGTTGCTATATATGCATCCAACCAAGAACAGATCATTTGGCCCATGCTAATGTCCTCTGTTTGATATGAGTGAGAGAGAGAGAGAGAGACATGATCATACATCTGAATGATAGAGCTAGGCTCCAGCTGAGTGTGTGACAAAGAGCATCAAGAGGTATTTCATAGTAGATGCCATCAGCCAGCAACAATGACACTAAAAAAGGGGACAAGAAAAAAATCCACAGTGTGGATTTAACAGTACTATCATCTCTAATTAATTCCTGCTTTGGATGAGTACAGCAGGACACCTTTATAAGGCAAAGCATCCTTCCTATCATTCACAGAAAAGCATAAAGCAAAGTTTTACAGAATCCACCATTCTGTAACAATACAGCTAAAAGTTTTGCAGTGACAATGAAATCCAAGAACCTTGCACTAGTTTGATGCTTAATCATTGATGAATTCTTGAGTGAACTACTTAACTTCATTTATTGAAGATTTCTTAGCTATTAGTAGCATTAGAGGAAAGGTGACAGTGATATAAAGAGTTCATTAGAAATGGCACACAGAGTGGAAGCATATGAAGCTTGAAGCTAGTCCCGTCTTTCTCTGAGCCATCTTTTATAGTGTCCACACACCAAACCTGATGAGTTGAGTGACTAAAGTTCAGATACATCATTTCTGATTAAAGTATGTGATTCTCTGATTATTACATCCATCAACATGACAATCAATTGCTTCAGTCTCCAGCAAGCATAGGATCATTTTCTCCAACAAATGCAAACTTGCGATCCAAACATCACAAGCATCTAACTTGCAGTGTGGCATGAATCTTTTGCATCATCTGCATTAATTTTAATCCAGTTGCATGTATTCTGATGCTTCAAACTGTTCATCGGATAAAGAAGCATAAAACAATTCTGAAGCAAAGGTAGTGTACTTAATTAGAAGGAGAACATAGGCCAAAAAAAAAAACAAAAGGCTACTATAGCAGTATAAAGATGTTGGCCATTAGGGACCATGCAACCTTTTCTGAGATTTATATTAGTGGTTCATACATTTCGATTTCGGAAGTAGAATTCCTATCTAAAATCTAATCAATTTAGATTATATGCTGGATGACTGATATCTTGATCAATCATATATATATGCAGATATGTCTACAATTCTTGCTTAAAAAGCTCTC
Source organism: Narthecium ossifragum (assembly GCA_963920575.1). Taxonomy (NCBI): domain Eukaryota; kingdom Viridiplantae; phylum Streptophyta; class Magnoliopsida; order Dioscoreales; family Nartheciaceae; genus Narthecium; species Narthecium ossifragum. The sequence goes on from OY986965.1 coordinate 375,373, forward strand.
TGTTTAACAGTTCATAACTGATTTCAGATATATAGAGATTAGAGGCCACAACATATCCTATATCACTTTAATACATCTCGGAGAATACAGTACCGTCAAATGACTAAACTCCAATATTGTGGTAAAAAACATACGAAAAACTCATTACAAACACACTCTAGCTTATGTTATTATATATTGATTCTCATCACCAATATTAATATATATGCAACATGAAGCAGTAGTAACATGCATGCAAGATAGAAGTACAGTAGTCATATATAGCAAACACAACATATATTTACATATATATATATATATATATATTAATAGTGAGTTTCCATCAGGACTAGTGCAGGAGATCGAGAAGGAAGAAGCTAAACGGCGATAGTTCGCCACTCCGGCTTCAACCTTTGGTGGACCTTATCGATGAACTCTCTGGCCTTCCGGTCAATGTCTTGTTCGGCGACTGAGCGGCCCTGCTGGTCCTCATCGCTCGGCCGGCCCTTTCTCGGCCTATTCGGTTCGGTGTCTACTGCTTTCTGGCCGGCGCCCCTAATCTTCGGTGCCTTAAACATAGAGAACAGAGACTTGTTCTTCCCACTTGCCATGCGCGAGTCTCTCTCTCTCTCGCTCTTTGAGAATTATAAGCAGACTAGCTTCTTTGTTTGCCTCGAAGATAAGTAAGGGACTAAGGGGACAGGGCTTAGAATTTATAGGAGAGGCTTAATGGATTTCAAGCCGTTGTGATCTGAATCAACGGCCTCGATTGGACAATCAGATCATTTTTCCCGCCGGTGATGCCAGACAGACTTATGCGGTCTTCTTCTTTAGACTTTTGACTCCATATGTACGTAGAAGCATCCTGCATGTGTTGTCATTCACTGTTTTGAATTTTTAGATTATAAATTTATAAACTCGTCCTCGGCTTAAGTTTTCATATTAATTTCAATGAACGACCCTATATCTTCAACTAATAGGAAGAGATGAGTTTATATATTTATAAAATCTAACACGAGGTCTAAAAACTCATTTGGGCATTTTCATGACAATAAACTAACAAGCCAGTGATTTATAATGTAATGTTTGATGTAATGTAATATTTGTATTCTAGCCGTTCAGCTAATCAAATAAAAAAAAACAAAAGAAAACCAGCAAGCCAGTGATGATGATTCTAGACTTCAGCTTATTTCGTCAAAATAGACGTCACTGGATCGGCTCACGAGATTAACGTGGAGGATTAGATTTATAAACTGGATTCTTTAGATGGTGGAGTCTTGTCAGAAAGTTCCTCGAGTATCGAATGGTGTTGTTTCTGGGCGTTTCTGGCTGTACCATAGTACTAACAGGTCAATTAGCAATTGCTTGCTAGAAAGGCCCCTTAATTTCCAGAAAAAAATAGTAGCCGGATTTCCTCTTTTTATGCCGACATAACTTGTTTAGTCACTAATCAGGCATGATGTTTCCTTAGTGAAGTTGGGAAGAATCCATTTTTGTTTTGCTATTAGGAAAAAGAAGGCTTAGAGCCAACAAGCATTGTAATCTTTTGTTGCCAAGGTGCACAACAGCTCTATGAACATCCAATCACAGACGGTGCAGAGAAGACTTTCTGCTCACAAGAATCTAATTCCAGGACACTTTAACTTGTAAGTCAAATCTAAGCATGACTTTTAAACCTATTTCCCCGAGCTGCATGGGTAGGGTATTAATTTACCCAAGCAACCACGAACACCTCACACTGAGAATTAGATCCTAACTTTAAGCATGAAAAGCGTGTTTCATCTGCTGCGTATGGATAAATATATGGATTAACATCAACCATATATATATATATATATATATATATATATATATATATATATATATATATATGGTCAAATTATATTTTGATACCCCTTCAGGGATTAGCATTATACTACCATTATCTTTCAAAATCACATAAAAGTACCTCGAAATTTCAAAACCATTCACTTTAGTTCCGACCTTCGGACGCCGTCAAGTCATATCACGGTAGATCAGATGACTGAGAAGCATCAGAATTGGATCAATGGCAAAATGGAATCGTCGGAAGTCAAGTTTGGCATAAGAGGGGACGTGAGGACCTAAGTACTCGATCCCCGGGGTTTGATCGACAGTCCCGGCGCTGGAGGCGACGGATCTAAGGTGGTGGCGGCGGTGGACTTTGAAGCAAGAAGAACAGCGGCCGTAGAGAAGCCGGTGTCGCCGGAGGATTGTTGAGAAGAGGTTATTGGGCCTCGAGGAATAGGAGGAGGGAGCTCGGGGAGGTGGAGGCTAACGGTGAAGTACTCTTGGCATCGTTGGCCGGTGAGGGAAACCGCAAGCGATGGGAGCTCGAGGCCAGCATCGTCGGACATCATCGGGGAGGGCGGAGTCATCGAAGTGTGGCTCCAGAGGAGGTACAGGGTACTTGGGCGGTGGAGTTGAGAGAGGGGGGTGGCGTCCAGTCCCGGTGGAGGATAGGGGTTGGGGACGATCGACGTTAAGGGTTTCATCGGGTGGAGCGGAGAGGGGGGGGGGGAGGGTTTTTGTCCTGGGTGGCCGCGACTTCGCTGGAATCTTTGAGACGAGGAGCACTCATCGGTCTCCGTCCTTCCTCCTCCTCGCTTGATGTCGGAAGAGACAAGGGCAGTGGCGTAGGCAAGTTCCTCCTTCAAACTGGTGCAGGTAACTATCTTTCGCCTATTTCTTCCACCAGCCCAAAGCAGAGCTCTCAGAATGGCTAACACCTTTGCTTCAAACACGTTCCTTGCCGATATTACTTCTCCCTTGGCCCAACATTACTCCTCCTCATTGATCTCCACTACCGCAACCGTAGTCTTCTCTGTTACTGGGTCCTGGGAAGCATCAAGTTTATAAATCCACATATCCTCTGCAACCCTCCCTAATCTCACAGTTCTGCTCAACGCCTTGCACCTAAGATATTCCTCTTCCATTCTTTTAGCTCTATGAGCAAGAATACCTAGTGTTTCTCCCACACTCAAAAACTCTACTGTTACGATCCTTCCAAGATATCCATAACCCATGTAAGCTTTCAGTTTGAGGATGCCCGGTTGACTCGCAGAGCAATCGATAGCACCTATCAGATGCTCTGCTCCCCATGCACAACTTCCGGCGCCTAAAGGCACAGGGTAAACGCGAACCTCTCTATGGGAGAGACAATCAGGTTTCTCAAGGGAGAAAACAAAAACCTTAATTCTCATTCATCAAAAACTGTCTCTTACAAACCCTAAGACCTCATTTTATGTTTAAGGAGAGACCAAACCAACTCATACATGGACTCTGATATGAATTAACCTAATCCAAGTAACTAAACCCGGAATTCAAATAGAAGAAAACTGACTAGAAATAGGAAATAGAAAGACCGATAAACTGCCTAAAAAAAAAGTTTTTCACTAAAACTGAATTTTAAACCAAAGGAAAAGGAATTTGGAGATTCGGAGGTCAAGGTCATGGAGAGATCTTTGATCTCCGATGAATCTTGACGGGCTCGTCGAGCCGGTCGTTTCGACTGGTCGCACACCCCGATCGGACATCGTGGTTGAAAGTTATGCCCATTCGACGGTCGGGGTCGTACGGGATCTAAGTCGAACGGATGGAGTCCGAACGCGTTCGGATCGCCTAGGGAGCTGCTCCGGATCGGACTCGGTCAGGTTTGGGCTTGGTCCTGCATCATCTAATTCCAACAACAACATGTCTATCACTTCCGTGGTATACTGGCATTGAAATAATACATGCTCCATCGTCTCAGCCACCGCACCACACTTAGGACGCCCACGATCATTGGCTGAGCAAAATCTCCATAATGCCTCACGGACTGGTAGCCTACCCTAAGAGCCTTCCACAAAAACTGCTTCACCCTTGGTCCAATGGGTAATCGCCAGATATTCTTCCAATTAATCGCCTTCATGCCGGACCGGTTAGTTCTAAACCTTCGAGAGAGTAAATCATATGCAGAATTATCGCCGGAGTACATGCCTTATCATCCATGGATAAGGTCCACCGGAGCTTTGACAAATAAAAAATTATCAATGTCTATGGGCTACTCCATATTATCCATGTTGTCAAATAAGCAGTAGCACCTTAAACGGCACTGGTTTTGTTTTAGGGCCCATTTTATATTGGGCCGGCCCTGACTCATCCTTATATATGAGAGGCTTTTATGAGCCCGCCTACAGTTGTCTTTAGAATCTAACCAGGAATCAATCTTGTAACCAAGTCTATACATGTATCCCATACGCAAGAAACTGAGGTACCTTTTATATTCCAATTAGTGAAGTTTATACTCATCCTTTCCACATATACATATATATATATATATATATATATATATATATATATATATATATATATCTACCCCAACTACGTCATGACTTAAATGGTTCGTTCAAATCATCACTGGAAAGAGAAACCATTTTAGTAGTCTAGAATTCCCTGTCAAACTTTTTTGATTTGTCTTCAGTGGTGTCTAAGAATAAAGAGAACGTCTCAACGTTTCCCATGCATTATGTGTGTATGTATACATATATATATACACACACATATATGCATCCAAACCAAAGCTCTATAAAAAAAAGTAATAAGAGAGAAGGTTAGGTCGCCAAACACTACTATTCATAGATCTAGAAGACGAAATATGGCTCTTTGTTGTTTGAACTTTCTTGATGTCATGAGATTCCACCAACTTGAATGATCTTTTTAGTGACAATAGGCATCAGCATTGCTTACGTTGACCCAATGCAGCCTTTGGAGTCTTGTCTTTCTTCAAATGTTTGTCTTCCTTCAAGTGTTTGTCTTCCTCAAGGCAGATGTCATTTTTATAACCTTAATATTTTTCGGGGCATGAATCATCTAGAGATGCTTTAATTAGTTCGAATTATATCTTCATTTGTCCGTTCTTTTAATAGGATACTTTTATATTAAGAGTTATTAATTAGTGAAGTCAAGGCTTAATTTATTGTACCAATAAACGTCTCATTTTAAAAGAGGACAAAAGTAGGAGCAAAGTTAGGTAGTTCGTGAGCATATTTAATACACTTGGTCAATAAATACATGTGGTCAATTCCCATTTTTGTTCTCCAATAGTTACATTATAATTTGGTGGATCATCATCAGCATTACAAGGTTACACGTAAGAATTAAGATCTACTCAAAATCTAGGACTTAATTGTTGGAGTAAAATATCACACCAAGTCACGGTTTCCTATCAGTTCAAAGACGGGAACATGCCTATCAATGATGGAGGTGACGAGGAAGCTGGTGTTTTGGTGAGGCGTGCGGCGAGATTAGCGGAGGAGTTTTTCTAGCAACAGGGCCGCTAGCATGCCAAGGCTATCTTAAGGAAGAGCAAGGAACATGTCACTGTTATACGATCATATGCTTCATGGCTTGCTAGCTGTACACGCAGCGATCAGAGTGGTGGCTTTTGACGGAGAGAAAATACGGTGGGCTCTAGGGGAGATCATCAACTTATGCCAATTCGGTGCTTCATGCAGAATTGAAGGTCATTTTGCTTGCCTTATAATATATGAAGGTGGATGGTATGCGTAGTTTTGTCATTGAGTCAAACTCACGGCATACTATTGATATCCTTAATGACATACGGGTTTGGACATATATAAAGGAAATTGTGCGTGAGGTTTGACTTCATGCGTCCATTTTGAGATATGTTTTGTTTACTCCTATCACTTATGGTGACAATGTGGTGACAATGTTTGGGAACTAGAGGACGGTCGACCGGCGCTGGATAAGCTTTTATAATTCTAGCCTTTGGACTCAACTCATAATAATAATAATAATAATAATAATAACCATTGATTAATCATCAATAGTACATAATATTCACGCATTATATACGACCCATAAAACCTTGAGGGATAAGGGTGGAATAACTCCTTTATCCCCAAACTTGTGTTTGGAATTAAAAAAGACCAATAAAATGGGATAAGATACCAAATCAAGGTTTACTAACCCACTAAGTTATCTCAAATTTTGGATTTGGGGTTAAGATTGGAATTGGGAATTTTATTAAATAACTAATTAAATTTTGATTTTATCTTTACATAAATATGCGT